>JAJEJO010048545.1:397240-525830 GCA_020662805.1 Glaucomys volans | reverse complement strand
ATGCTGGGAGTGCTGGGGGAGTGGGGAATGCAGGGAATGCTGGGAATCCTAGGGAAGTGGGGAATGCTGGGAGTGTTCCCACATGTGGGTGCTGCACGGTTCCCTGCCTACCATAGACACCGCCCCCTTACCAGGCCCTGATGGCCTTAGCCCCACGTTCTTTACTCTGGGCCCGGAATCCGGCCCATCTGCCTACCTTGCCCAACAGCTGCCTCCTCCCGACATGCTCGGTTGGTTCCAGAGCCCAGGCCCTGAACTGCCCTGCGTGCCCCTTCCTGGCAGCCCCAGGACCAACCTGTCCAGCTCTGCCCTTCGCTTCTCTCTTCCCAAAACTCAGGTCCCTCTTTTTCTAATTATTCCCCAGAGGAGTGACTCACATGACTCGTCCCTGAATGGGAACAGAAATGCTGTTGGTGCCACACAAAGGCCTGCACGGGGGACATCTGCAGAAACCTGACCTCACGAGGGGCCTGGCGCTGGCCAGGATGACTGGGCCGACCCTGCGCTGCAGCAGCTGCAGCAGGAGGAGCAGGAGGCAGCCTGGAGATGATCATCAGGGGACAGTGTCCTGCTAGACCAGGGATGGGGCCGTTCCTGA
The DNA here is from genome assembly GCA_020662805.1 of Glaucomys volans. NCBI lineage: Eukaryota > Metazoa > Chordata > Mammalia > Rodentia > Sciuridae > Glaucomys > Glaucomys volans. The sequence goes on along the minus strand of JAJEJO010048545.1, from coordinate 525,232 downwards.
GTGTGATGGGCGCCCAAGCTGAAGGAAAAGCACGTACAGAGAGTCAGAGGCTCCCAAGGGCCAGGACTCACGGCTGGGTTCTTTGTTTACCCTACCGCACCAAAGGAGCTTTGGAAAGTAAATGTCAACCAAGTACCTATTCAGCAGATTGAATTCAGGCTGCAGTAATTCAAGTTTGACCTAACAGTCAGGAAGCGAATGGACTTATTAAGGAAACCTGTAAAACTAGGAATGTATAGGAAAACATTAGACATTAAAACATTTCAAGGGGATTCCTTGAAAGTCAGGGTGTGACTGACTCACCATGGACAGGCTGTGTACTCCGAGTTTTCTCCACTAATGGAAAAAACAAAACAAAACAAAACCAAAAAACAACCCATACTGGGTTTCCACTTAGTTGATACACATTGTTTTCAGTCTTCACAGTTACACTGTCAGGCAGGAAACAGGCCCAGAGAGCTTAACCACCTTACTTGAGGTCACACAGCCAGCACATGGTAAAGCTGGGGTTCAAGCCAAGCAGTCACAGCCTGTTAACTGCCCACGCTGAACCGTAGTCACTTTGCAGGCCCAGTCCTATCATTTATCTTTCTCCTCCAGAGGCCCAGACTTCTCCGAGTATCACCATCACCTCTGTGATGGCCCCAGATGATCCTTCTAGCTTCCACTCCTCACCAGGTGTTCAGCCCACGATTTACAAACCCCTTCAACAGTTTGGATGCCCCCCCTCCCACACACACTGCCACACTCCCAAACACACTTGCAATCTAAGTCTCCAGCTCCCCCTACATGTGGTCTCCCTTCAGGAGCTCCTAAAGGTGCTTCATCAGGGAGGTGGGACCCATTCTAGTCCCATCCCTGGCACTCTTACTTCCTCCTGGGTTCCCTGTACCCTGAGCAGCCTCTGTGGCCATGCTTTCCCCCATTCCACCATGTCTTCCCCACAGAGAGAAGGTTGCTCTTTCCCTCCCCTCTCCTCCCTTCCCCTCCTCTCTCACCTCTCCTCTCCTCTGCAGTGTGAGGGTTCCAGCTATGCAGCCATCCTGTCATACCCAGTGGCCTCTGTGTCCTCCCAGGGGTCAAGTATGGCAGGCTGACTGGACTTGGCCCATAATGGGAGAGGTCACCCTGTGGGAGGGGCAGGTACAGGTTTGAACCTCGCCCAACATGTCCCCATATGCCACTGAGGAACATGGTGGGAGGCATGTGCATCAAGCTGCTAGGCAGGGAAGGCGTCCTGCACCCCACCTCCAGGTCTGTGTGCCCGCTCCTTCTGCTGAGTGCTCTCCTTTGCCCAGTCTGGGAAGCCTCGGCCACCCTAATGATCCTGTCATTGCAAGGGTGCCTCTCCTGCTCCACAAGCCCCTGTGTCATCAGACCTGAGCCTCCACCAGGGTACACACTGGCATTGCAAGCCCCCTGCTCCAGCCCTTCTTGAACTTGCCAGTCACAGTCCCCCTGAGGCCTCTGTGCTGGCCAGTCCCTCTGCCTGAGGGCTCCTCCTCCCTCGCCTTGCTCCCCCTCTCCTCAAGGTGGTTCCTCAACGTCGCCTCCTGTATATTTTAATTATTTTTCTCTTTCCCTATATTCCACTACTACTAAAATGTTCCATGAGATTTGGAATTTTTTGACCATTATGATCACTGATACATTCCCAGCAACTAATGTGTCAAGTGCACATCATGTGCTCAGTAAATATATGTTGAATTAATTAAGACATCTGGCTTATAGCCAGGTGTAGTGGTGCATGCCTGGAATCCCAGCCACTGGAGAAGGTGAGGCAAGAGGATTCTAAGTTCAAGCCCAGCCTCAGCAACTCAGTGAGGCTCTGTCTCAAAAGAAAAAATAAAAAGGGCTAAGGATGTGGCTCAGTGGTATAGTACCCTTGGGTTCAATCCCCAGAACCAAAAAAAAAAAAAGGAAAATAAATTTGGTTTGTAAATATCTGTTCAGAGTTTTGTGTTGTGCCTTATTTTACCCCATCAATAACCTGTTGAGGTAGACACTATTTCCTCTACTTTGTGGAGGAAGAAACAGAAGCCAGTGAGTACTGTGGGCAGCCCAAGTTCATATACCCAGTAAGTGGGATTTGAACCCAGGACAGGACAGCCTGCCTCTCTAGCCTGTGTTTATCAGGCTGCCCACATGGCAGAAGGGACCTCCTAATGGTCCGAACAGCCTCTGGTGCTAAGTCTAGCATTTAACTGGAACACTTGCCTCTAGTGGGGATCTGTTGCTCCCCGCTCTCCAGGCCTGTCTTTTGCAGCTTCTCTTGAATATGGGTTCGCAGGGCTGAGGGCTCCTCCCCTCCCGTGGTTGTTTTCTCCTAGGACCTGACCTCTGACTTCTGGATTCTGTTGCTGCTGCTGAAGAGTTAGCCGCCGGTCTCTCTCACAGTGCTGAGGACGCTGCACTGTCTTTTGACGTCTGCTTTTTTGTCCTTGGTATTTAGCAGCTTCACAACAGTGTGTCACCTGTGGATTTCTTCTCATTTATTTTGTATGGGACTCAAATTCTCATCCTTAATTTCTTTGACTCTCACTTCTCTACATTTTTTCTTTTCTTTTCCTTTCTTTCTTTTTTTTTGGCTACCAAAGATTGAACCCAAGGACACTCAACCACTGAGCCACATCCCCAGTCCTTTTTATTTTTTATTTAGACACAGGGTCTCACTAAGTTACTTAGAACCTCCCTAAATTGCTGAGGCTGGCTGTGAACCTGTGATCCTCCTGCCTTAGCCTCCCCAACCACTGGATTACAAGCGTGCACCACCAGCATCCGGCTCTCTGCATTCTTTCTACCACCTCTTTCTGGAACTTCTACGGAGTGCATGCCAGGCCTCTTGCTCTGTCTTCTACGTCTTTAGGCTTCCATTATATTTCCATTCCTTATTTATCTGCATTCAATTCTGGGTAATTTCTTCAACTGTATCTTCAGTTGTCTATCTGTTCACTAATTTCTTTACACCTGGGTCTAATACACTATTAAACCCATCCCACTGAATTTCTATTTTAATTAGAATTGTTTTCTAGAAGTCTTCCTGTCTTTTTAAAAATCTGCCTTATCATTTTCTTTTATAAAAACTTTGCTAATAGTTTTATTTTTCATACTCATTTCTTTAAAGAATTAAATGTATTTATTTTATACTACATATAAATTGTAATACTTTGAATATTCATAGTCATTATGAAGCTAATTCTAAATTTTGTCATTTTTCCCCTTACTCTTCCTCATGTAGCTTATTTTCCTATGGGTTTTTTTTTTTTTTTAATTTCCCCACTATAAACCTATGTTTCTTGGATCTTTATTGGTTGGAATTTTTGAGTCCTGGGTTTAAAGTTCATTCATCAGAGAAGAGCTGTTTGCTTCTGCCATATGCCAAAGACCTAGAACACCTTTAAACTAAATTGTAAGTATTCTGCTTTTCATGTCATCTGAATTCTAACCCCAAACTCTCATGAGCAGGTACATGGATTCTTAAGGAGTGGCTGTCACCCCTGTTCCCAGACCCAAGGCCAGCACTGATGAGTGTCCCTCTACTGCCCTTTGTGGGTTCCCCAGCTCACCCACGGAAGGAGTGATCTTTTAGTGGTCCTTGCTTTACGTGGGAGCTTCCAATCACATTTCCTTCATTACTGGGCTCTAGGTTTTATCTCTCCACATATTGGGCCCAAGCTGTGGTCACCAGGGACTGTGCCTGCAGGGAGAACCCAGCCTCCCGCTTACCCCCTCAGGAAGTGTGCCTTCTCATTGTTTCTGACCACTGAGAATTTCTCTTACTTCCCTGCCAGCTCATCCACACGTTAAAAAAAATTATTTAAAAAAATTATCCAGCATGTGCTAGGAGAATTTCATCAGACTGCTACTTTGTTATGTTGCTAGAGACAGAAAGATACATTATGTGATTAAACCAAAAATTACTTTTATTGCTTTTCATGCTGTTCAAAACAATACCTATTCTCTATAGGGGAAAAATGAAACCATGGATAAGCAATAAGATTAAAAAATTACATTTCTTAGCCTCCCACCCAGAAATAACCAATTAACATTTTGATTTATAAACTTCTGTATGTGTATAAAACGAGTCCTCTGATTTGTTATTTGAAAAAATCCTCCGCTGCAACTGTAGTGACTATCCTTCCCTGGATGTCGCTGCTGTAGTTTGGATCTTAAGTGTTCTCCATAGGCCCACGTGGCAAAGGTGTGGTCCTCAGGCTCGCACTGTTGGGAGGGACTTGCTTCTTTTTAGGAGGCAGGGCCTAGTGGAGGTCTGTAGGTCATTGGGGGGTGTGCCCTTAAAGAGGACTATGGGACCCTGGTCTCTTCCTCTTTCTCTTTTTAGCTTTCTTTCTGCCATATTGTGCTGCCTCACCTTGGGTCCACAGCAACAAGGCCAATCAATCATGGGCTGAAATCTCCAAAACTGTAAGCCAAAAGAAACCTTTTCTCTTTATAAGTTGATGACCTCAGGTATTTGCTCTAGTAATGGAAAACTGAATAACATGTTTTCAGTTTTTTAAACACATCATTTTAAATGACCAGAATGCACAAGTGGGCCAGGTTGTGCACTGATGGAGGTGGTATTTGAATAAGAGTCAGTCTGACTCCAGAGTCTTACTTTAGCCATTGTTCATGCTAGATGTCTCCCACTAAGCACTAGCTAAAGCATTGTAGTTGGGAACCTTGGAGCAAAAGATGTCTCTCTCAGTCTGTTTTGATTCCTCCTGTCCCACCCTAGGCCTAGTGCGTCTTTAATCGTGTGCAGCTGTGTTTGTGCTCGATCTGTTTAGCCTGGGGTTTCCACTGTGTTGTTTTAGAGGTCCTTAATGGGATGCTGGTGCTTTGGCTCACTCTCCTTTCTTGCTCCTGGGCTCTGAGTCTGAGGAAGTCACCAGCAAGCCTTCGGTGCTGCATTTCAGTTGAACCCATGTGCTTCTTCTCTGCAAAGATGGGAGCTGCACAGCAGACCCCAAGCCCAGGCTACTCAGTGGCACGGTCTTGGCCATGCCAGGCATACTCTTCAGACTTGAGTTTCTTCTCTGTAGCAGGCGCTGGGCAGCTCCAGAGCCTCTTCTGCCCTGACATCCAGTTAGCGTTTTCCCTGTCAGGTCAAAGGTTGCCGGGCAGGAGCTGTCTGTTGGTTCTGTACTATAGAGCTGACTGCATCGTCTTCGTCCTTGCTCCTTTTGTCCAGTTGCGTGGGGCTTCCTGTGGCTACTGAAACCACACATCCCTGACAGGAAGCTCAGACACAGGATGGCCTCTATCTAAAGAGGCCACACACAGAGGGCCTCCTGTGTATCTGACACTGATACGCGCTTCACATGCATGATGTCTAATCCTCGTCCCGGCCCTGTGACAGTCTGGATCATAAGTGACAGCCTCTCTGTTGTGCAGACAGGGAAACCAAGGATTAAGGAGATTTGCTTGCCTGACAACACAGTAAGCAGATGGCAGAGTCAGGATGGGAACCCAGGTCCGTCTCTCTCTTTCTGCTCTGTTTCTTTCTTTGGGTCTTTAGAACCCAGAAGTGCTCTGTGGGAATGTGAAGAACACTTGGCTGAATCTATGCAGCCCCTGTGACTTGGCAGCAAAGTGCCTGCCACATATATGACAAAGCTGGATAGTGAGTGAAAACAACTTTGAAGTAAAAAAACCCACAGTTCCAATTCTAACTCTGCGACTTAGGTGGTGCGCAACATTGGATAAGTCAATCTTCTGATCTTCTGTTTCCTTCTCTTTAAAATGGGAAATGATGTCTCCCTGGCAAGGTCATTGTGGGATTGAGATTGTATATAAATCTGAATATTCAGGTATGTATCTGAGACTATACTTACATCTTTTTGTACATGTTGTTTTTATGCACATCACTTTTGTAAAATGTTTTAAAAAATCATTGCCTAATACGCACATGCCCTCCCTAGGTACAAACAGTGGCTCATGTAGGGCACTCACCAGCCTCTGTGTGCCTGCTGTCATAAATACAAATGAAGAGCAAATCTGATGGTGCAATTAAAAGGATTAGGTAAATGTAATCGAAGAAAATACTGAGGTGTATTTTCCTTCTGTGCTTAGAATGGGATGGCATTTACCCTTCCTTTTTGTAGCAAGGGGTTTGTAGATTACCCAGCCAGCTGAAGGATACCAAATACACTGTGGGTGGGTTAAATATACAGGCCAACTTGGCTGCACACATGGACTAAACCTCACCGTGAAACATCGATTGTTTTAATTCCCATATTCATAATGAAGTTCTCTTAGGAAACAGCATTTTTTTCTTTGGAGAAAATTCTAACTAAAAATATTTGCACATTCAACAATGATCATCCAAGGGATGTCAGCTATGGCTGGCTATGATACATTATTGCAGGTTTAGCGTATTGCCCGTCTAGAGTAACGCCTGCTGGTCCTGAGGCATCCTCTAGCCCACTCAGCACTGACGGGATTTGAGTTGACCCTGGCCCCACAGATGGAATCTCAATCACCTTAGCCCTGATGATGTTAAGGTTTACGCCTGGAATTCTCATAACTAAGAGAAACATCCAACTCTGGTAGCTACCACCAGCCCCATCCTCGTGGAGGTAAGCCAGTTCCACCCAAGTGGGCTTCTGCTGCCATGTCTGGGTATCAGTTTCCCATAAGGGAGGCAACCTGACCATCATCCCTGCCCTTTTGACTGGGCTCCCTGCCAAGTCCTTTCTTGCTTCTCCCACCAGGGCAGCAGGCCCTGCTTCACCTTGGGCCCAGAGCAATGGACTCAGCCGTCTATGGACTGAGACCTCTGAAATCATGAGCCTCAAATAAACTTTCCCTCCTCTAAGTTGTGTCACAGAAATGCAAAACTGACTGACGCCCCCATGTGGACCTACTGGACATCCATGCCTCTCCTGTTGTTACAGACAACCAAATGGATCTGAGTTTGGTTCATCACACTCTTTAGCTTTGAAAAACTCTGCTCTGTGTCGTGTTCCCAGGGCCCTCAAACCACAGAGTGTGTTGACCTGGCTGTGTGTAAGTGGTCCAAGTTGCAGAGGTTCTCTCTGATATCTCTGGTTTTAATATCATAATATTTCTCTTTGTAGAAGACAAAAATATATAAACAGACAAAAGGATGAAATTCCCATATGCAATCTCACCACCTAGGAATGATCACTTTTAAGATCACGGTAAATTCTCTTCTAGTCTTATTCTATGCACATAATATTTTTACATAACTGAAAGGATACTATATAGTATATAAAATCTTATAACTTACTTTTAATTTTATTTTTTAAAATTTATTTGTTTTTTTATTTTTGCAGACTGCATTTTGATTCACTGAACACAAGGGGTACAACTTTTTGTTTCTGCGGTTGTGCATGATATAGATTCATACCATTCTTGTAATCATACATGTACAGGTAGGGTAATGATGACTGTCTCATTTCACCATTTTTCATACTCCCACCCCTCCTCCCTTTCATTTCTTTTGAAATTAAATTATATTCATTAAATATAATCTAAATTATGTTTAATATTTTACCATAGTCATTTTGCCATACCACCAAAATTATTTGTGGATATTATCTTTAATGACAGAATGACTGCCCCTTAAGTTAATAGATATTTAGATTGTTGCCAATTTTCATACTTGGCTGAATGCATTTATGCAAAAGGTATTTCTGGTGATTTTGAATTATGTTTTTGGTGCAAATTTCCAGAAGTGAAATTTCTGAGTCAACAGGTATTAACACTTCACGGCCCTTGACATATAAGCTGGCTTCAGTCCATGACCTTGCAAGTTGCTAAGGAATAAACCTGTAGTCACCAATGCACAGCTTTTCTATCTATAATCTTTTGTTTGCCACAAAGTTTATTACTGAGATGACAATAAAATAGGGTGAATTTTTCTATTGATTTCAACACAAATAGGAGTTTAAAAATATTTTGCATAGGAGCATGTGAAGCTAGAAGTAATGAGAATAAGCAGTACTTTCAAATGACCTGTGATCACTTTCTTAATAAAATCTCAGTTGTTGAGATTTGTATCTCTAATTATTTTTTGGACTCTTCTCAAAGCTATGAATCTGAATCTGTGTCAGCAGCCTAACAGCCAGAATTGGAAACTGAACTCTATTCCTGAGTTTCTGGTGTAGAATGTGAACTTGGGATGTCAGCTGAGCAGAATCCATTTATGCAATAAATTTTTAAAAATATCCATCTTCTCCATGAACCCTCCCACAGCAATTCTTTCTTCCATAGCTCATCACCAGCACCTCATTTAACACATACCTGGGCTTTATCCTATCTATTTTTTCAAGACTCCCACTAGGCTGAAAGGTGAACATAGTGAAGTTCCCTAGACTTGGCATAGCTATCAGTGCATAACAGGAGGGAGATTGCTTTTCAATTTCCTAGTACGCACAGGGATTGTGCTGTGCTGGGAATCTGGGGCATAGGAAAAGGGAAGGGAGCAGCTGAAGGGGGCTTGATGCAGCCCAGAGGCTGGACACAGAGCAATGATCAGAAGAGAATATTATGTCCAAAGTTTCAGTGGTTTTCTGCATCATGGGTGGGAGGAAAAAAAGAGATGAAACTTTCTCTAGGGGTTTAGAGAGACCCAGCAATTATCACAATACACACATGAAAGAAATCGTAGTTTATGATTAAATATATCTAGCCCAATAGAAATGCTTCTATAATTAATAAACAAATTATTTTATTCAGCATAGTAAATCACGAAGTACACTAGCTATTTTTTTTAAACTGCTTTAAGTACTTGCAAAATTTGGACCGCGAAGCAGTAAACAAACTGTCACTTTAAAAAAAATGACAGTGATTCCAAAACAAAAGAATTCGTTATTTCACAGATATTTATGGAGTACCTTCCAGGCTGCAGGCATGGTGCTAGGCATTGGGATCCAGAGAGGAAGAGGAAGCCTCTCTGCCTTCCCAAAGTTCATGGAGAAACGATGACAAAATACAGAGGTTTCATGATGCTCTTACAAAGCTTATCCATGGATGAGGGATATAAGCATGTGAAACCAGGGGGGATGAGACAGAGGCTGGTCTTCCACTAATTGGAGACCGCCACCTTTAGTCCACTATCTATAAGTCCTTCCAGATTCTTTCAGATAACCCCCAGGTGCCTCTTCCGGCTGTCTGCCCCGCTGATGTCATTTGCTCACTCATTTCCATTTAATAGTCACCTTCCAAGGATAATAAGACCTTGGAAATCTGTTAAGTCTTACTGCAGATTTCTCTGGGGATTCTTACATATATGGCAGTTTTCCTTGAAAATACATGTTGCCATGTATTGATTCTAAGCAAGTGGATACTAGCTAAGACCTAAGAATAAGAATTCATGGTGGGAAATTTTGGAGTGACACAGCCTGGATAAAATCTCTGTTTTGCTGGCACTATATCCTTGATAAGAGCCTTAACCTTCTTGAGTCTCAGTATTCTCCTCTGTAAAATAAATAATGACAACTCCTTCCTAAAGAAGGAAGAGACATGGAGCAGCAAGGAAGACCATGCAGTTTAGACTCTGGTTTCCAGCCCCCAACCTAAGTCATGTGGATGGCATGAGAAGGGGAAGAAACCTTCCTTCAGGGATGGAGGACTACACCTGAGCTAAGCTTCAGATTCCAGCCCCAGTCCATCCCAAACTAGCTGGGAGATCCAGGGACTCCCATTCCCTTCGAAGCAACAGCCTCGGTTTCCCCATCTGTAAAACGAGTCTGTGGGAATGGACAGGGCTCCTGTCCCTTGCAGTTCTAATATTTCGCCAGACCCTTTGGATCTGGGGACAGAGAGTCAGTGAAGAGGGAGGACAGCATGGCATCCTAATGCAACCCATTCAGTCTTTCAGATTTCCAGGTTAGAAAAATTTGATAATAATTAGTGCTTATGAAAGATCTTGCTGTAAGCTGGTATCTTGTGACCAATGAAAAGAAATCCATCTCCCATTTTGACAGTGCTACACTGGGGAGTCATTAAATATTGAAGTAACTAATAAAGTCATTTTCCCATTTGATGGTGGTTTTCTCTACGTATCTCTTCATTTATTGGTCCATCTGGTTGATTTCTTAACTAGCCAGAACATCTATTATGAGAAATAGACATGTTGATTGTCTTCTAGGAATGAGAGTTCGAGGCCTCTTTCCTCAGCTTGCAGATGGTCATCTTTTCTGGGGGTCTTCACATCATCTTCTATGTGTCTTTGTACAAATTTCCCCTCCTTATGATGACACTGGTCATACTGGATTGTGGCCCACTTGAATGTCCTCATTTTAACTTAATTACCTCTATAAAGACCCTATCTCCAAAGAAGGCCATATCCTGAGTTATGGGGGTTAAGCTTTCAACATTTGAGTTTGGGAATGGGGGACTTGATTCAACTTATAACACTTAGTCAACTTATTCATTCATTCATTTGTTCATTTGTTCTTCCAACCACAGTTGAGTGCCTAGACTCCAGATGTTGAGCTGGGTACTGGAAAGACAAATCAGAACAAGGTGGCCCTGGTCATGGAGGACTTCCCATCTGGTAGAGGTGTCACTGCACAGATGGATCACTCAGTGAGACGCAAAGGTAAATCCAGAGGAGGGCACAGGGTGAGGGGACTCTTGAATCACACAGACCATCCAGGGAAGGTTTCAAAGGCCTCCACAAGGAGCTGGAACTGGAGCCGAGAGGTGAAAGACTTGGGCAGAGCTGGCTGGGTGGCAGGTGGAAAGGGAGGGATGCTTGGATCCAGGAAGAGGAAACTGCAAGTGTAAACCAATGGAAGTGTGGAAGGAAAAGGCACCTTTTAGGAACTCAAATAACGTGAGTGCAGCCCAAGGCGTGTGGAAGAGTGGAAGGGTCGGGCAGACATGGGCAGTTACCATGAGAGCTCCAGGAGGAGGGATGAAGCTCCTGGACAGACCCCAGATGCTAACATGCTCTGCCATACTTTAGGACTCCACTAAGGACTGGGAAGCAGGGGAGGAATCCTCAGGGGAGGCAAAACCAAGATCTTGAAGCTTGTGGCCTGAAGCTTATAGTCCCCAAGTGACAGGAGGACCTCCGGGGGCCTCACTCCACACCTGCCCTCTCCTGCTTTGCCTGTACTTCTAACAAGCTTGACAGTCTGGTTTTCAGAGCAACACACTTCGAGGTATAACCAACGAATTAGAAGGAAGGAGATGAGATGGCACAGGCACGTGATCTGAGAGTGTAAAGTGACAGCTTCTCCCCTGAAAACCGTGGAGGAGGTAGAGAAATTCTCCAAAGCCCACACAAGAACCTCAGAGCTCTTCAGGGGCACCGTTGCATCTCATTTTGCCATCCTAAACCAACTTGCAGAATTATCTTTCAAATAAAATGTTGTCTTCACTAAAATGTGTTTAAGAAACCCACATGCTTAAAGGTTAAACCCAAGACCATTTGAAAACAGAAGAACCCAAAGGCTCACTTCTCAAGGGTCTCCAGCAAGCCAGAGATTCACAGTCATGCTAAGAGCCAGCTTGAACCAAACTAAGTGCTAATGGACTTCTAGAGTTTCCTATTGGAAGAGACTACAGAAATGAATTGGGACAAACTCATTTTTAGGTCTAAGAAAATGAGGCTCAGTGAGGGAAAGGGATTTGCCCAGAGCCACCCAACAAGATGAACAGAGCCAGAGAGGGACCTGGGTCCTATTTGGTCATTCCTTGACAGTTGGGGGGGAGGAGCAGGCTGTGAAGACACTGGGGCAGCAGAGAAGAAGGGAAGGGGCATGTCAGGCCCCAGATGATGGCTGGCAACGCCCAAGGAAACTGAGCCTTAGAAGTGGGTAGCTAATTTGTTCACACAATACAGAGTTCAAGTGCAAAGCCAGAGCTAGACACTGAATGCTGGTTCAGCAACAGGTACCCTGGGGGACGCCTGTCTATTTGGTTTTTGCAAATGACCCTGGGTAGGTCTCTCATACCTGACTTTGTCTCATGAGGTCCATCTGGTGTCATTTAGGTCTCTTGGGCCAGGGTCTTCCTTACCTACAGCATGGCTTGGCTTCAATGACTGTTCCTGACGGCAATTCCAAAACATTCTGCTACTGCAGAAAACCTGCCTCCCTGCATTTTGTGAAACTTTGGAAACTTTCTAGTTCCTTCACTGCTTCCTCTGTCAGCTGAGTGTAACAGTTTGGAAAACAGTGCGCGATCACTCCACCTTCAACTCAAACAGTGACTCTCGCCCTTAGCAGCAGTGGTTTCCTATTGAACACGCTCATTATTAAAACAAAGGTTTGTGCATTTGTGGGGAAAGTGACATGTGAGCTGTCAAGACAGTTGAAAATGTTTGGGAAAACGTTTTTTTTTTCTTTCTTTCTTGACTTTTTTTTTTTTTTTTTTTTTTTTTTTAAAGATACTGCTTGCTTTGTAAGTAGGTGGGATTTCAAAATTCCCCCCTGTAAATTAACATTTTTAAGACTTCACAGGAAAGTGCCTGGATCTTTGTCTCAAATATAATTACTGTTTTGATTAATAAATCAACTTTGCAATTGTAAAAAGGTAAATCACCAAATAAAACAAGGCGGCTTGCCTTTATTGGTTTTTCTTAAAGGTGTATGCCGGATTTTGTTAAATAAGAGAACCAGTACTAGTCACATAGAAATTTTTTAATGGGTGGAGAAGCTGGTTTTTCAGCCTTGGTGTGGGTTCTAACTGGCATAAGTCTCTTTGCCTTTTTTTTTTTTTTTTTTTAACAATAACGATGTTGATCAAACATTGTATTTGAACACACCCTGGGATTCTGCAAAGTTCTCTCATCCCTATTGTGTTCCTGGTCCTCAGAACAGCACTGTGAGGAAAGCAGGATGGAGAAGATTCCCCTTGAACTCCCCCTGCAGAGGGGCATTGGAGCAATTCCTCAACAGAGTTTCCATTTCCTGCTGTGTGACAGGTCCTGGGCTCCCCGAGAGCTTATGCCAGGGTCAGGTAGGAGACAGACAGGTACACCTGAACAGGGACTGGGATCCCAGCCACCTGGACTTCCTCTGCATTTGCAATTCTGCCACTAGAGTCATCTAAAATCTGCAGCTCTGTCAAGGCAATGATGGCATTTTCCTTTTGGAGGACACCTTCTGGCCTGGAGGCCATCTGGTGCCATCTGGGGCTCTGTGGCCCACCTGAGAGGTCATCGGAAACATTTCAAATCCAGGTCCTCTGAGACTGAGCATGCACATGGAGATGCTCCACCCCTGTGATTCTCCTGCCCTGTTCTCCTCTCTGTCTGACAATGCCACTCTGCTTACAGTCCCCCAAGTCCCCAAACACTGTTCCCTGCCCCTCTGACCTTGCAGAAGCCATCCCTTTGGCTCAGAACGCCCTTCCCTGCCCCACAGACTGCATGTGCCTCACTGTCCTGAAATGCAGCGCAGCACCCCACTCCTCTCTGTGTCACTTCTGAACCATGTATACTCTTCCACTGCCAAGCCTGTGACCCTCGATTGTGATTTACTTGTCTATTGGACTCAATCACCACTGGAGCGATGAGCATCTTGAGAGAGGGGGAAGTATTGTGCAACTTTCTAGACAGATCATCTGTACTTAGTCCAGAATCTGGTGCATGGCAGAGATTCAACTATCTCTTAAAACAAGTAGATGACATTAAGCATTTAGTGAGCTTCTAGGACATGATGAGTTCTAGGATCTCTCAAACCTTCACAATGATCCTAGGGGGAAGGCATTATTTTCCTGATATTATAGATTAGGGATCTGAGGTTCAGATTTGTCCAAGGGGGGGAAAAAAAAAAGGACCAGCATTCAAGGCAGGTTTGTCTGACTTCGATGTTCTGTCTACCACATGGTATTGACTTGACTGAATTTCCTTCGAGGAAAGAGTGATAAAGTTTCTCTTGTAAAGGGCGATAAAGAATGTAGTGCTGTCTGATCATTCTGTCATTCAACCCAGACAAACAGAGGCAAAGAAGGCTGGTGTTTAGAATCTCCTCATGATCCTCTGTCCTGGCCTCCCTTTTTCCTTGTTTTATTCTAAGAGCTCTTTCCAGAGCATGGAACTGACCAGCAACACTCTCCGCACCTCGCTCTTAGCAATCTTGACTTAGAATTTCAATTTTTTTTTCCTTGAATCAGTCTGAATGCTCCTGAAAGTGGTCAAAGAGTCTTACTGAGACTAATTACTTCTTTAAAATGTCCAGATCCCTCCATTGGCAAAAAGACCAGGAGGCAAAGTTAAATTACACAGTCCATCACTGTCCCCTGCACATTCATCTCTGCCACTCTGTCAGCATGAAAATTTACAGCAGATATTATCTCTTTGAAGGGGTTCAAGTCCTAGAAAATACAAGCTAAATTTTAAATAGAATTTTAATTTTAATGAAAGCTTCGGGGAATGCTGTTTATGTTGCTTATCTTTCATACCTGGTGATTAAGTTAATTTATGCTTAATAGAAGAGGATATTTCTAATCCCCAGACTGGCTCCACATCTGTCTAGGACTGTGTTTTTGGAAGCCTTAAGCTGCTTGTGATGGATGTAATAAAACCAGGATGCTACTGAACTGACACCTGAAGGCTGTGTAAGATGGACCAGGGACATTATGTCTCTGCCCAGTGATTGTGTTGAAATCAAATCAGAGTCCCAAGCATTTCATTCTGTCAGTCCTTACATGATCTCCCTCCTGCTCATTCATGTTAGTCCCTGTGCAGGGTTGTGGAAAGGAAGCCGGGCTGTGCGGCTCTGGATCCCCCCTCAAAACTGGCCCTTCTGGAGCCCCTGTGGTATCTGCCTGCCAGCCTTCTGCTGGATGCTGTACACACATCACCTCGTGTAGCTCTTGCAACAAGTTCAAAGGTTGCAATTATCATCCCTGCTAATGTGAATTATCATCTTACATTTGGAGAAACCAAGGCTCAACAAGGCAAAATAGCTTGCTAGTTTGCCTGGGTGACAGATTTCTAAGTACCAAAGGTAATGTTGGACCCTAAGACAGTCTGCTCTTGTTCTCCTCAGCTAGTTATGACCCTTGGGTCAAACCGGTTTGCCCTCTGTTTTTGTGAATAAAGTTTTATTGGAATGTGGCCATATTAATTCATTATTGAATTGTCCATAGCCAGTTTCACATAACAATGGCAGGACTGAATAGATGTGACTGAGACCATATGGCCAGCAGGGTCCAAGATGTTTTCTATTGGACCATTTACAGGAAAAGTTTGCCAACTCCAAGTCCAGAGCCCACGCCATCACACACACAAAAAAATACCTGAGTGCCCGCTGCCTGCAGAGCCTGGGTTGGGCCAGGGCATGGAACTAAAGTTGAGGAAAATAAAGGAACTTAAATGCCAAGTCCAGATGTTTACTAATTCAGTAGCCCTCCACCTGTCCAGGTGCAGAACCAGAGTCCCGTCCAGCTCTCACCCTCTCTGGCAGATTTCTCGGGCCTTCCTGGAGCTTCCCAACCAACCAGCACCTCAGCCTTTACCACGCAGCACCCTCCTGTCCTCTGTGTCCTGTGCAGACTCCTGTGTGGCCCATTCCCAGGGCCTAAGCTGCTGGGAGAGGCCTCTCTTCTGACTTGGCTGTCATGTGAGTGCCATGCCATAACAGGATGAATGGATGTGATTCCACAGAGGGCTGGCGTGAGGACTGGGCATAGGCAGCCAGTGCCACTGTGGTCTCTTGCTTGGACCAAGTGTTCCACAAGCTACAGGTCCTCTTGCCCAGATTCATCAGCTTCAAACTCAGACTCCCTCTCCCCAGTGGCTAGCACCAGTGCAGGGGACTACGACGGAACATGTTGTTCTTCCTGTGACCAAATCCTCTGGTAGTCACAGAGGAGACAGCAGCAGGTGGCAGGGTGAGGGGCCAGCTGGTGCATGATTCTGTACCAGTGGCCCTGGACATGGGATTAAGGCTCAGTCAACCTAGTGAAGTGAGAGAAATGAAGGTGCCCATGTGTGTGTGTATGTGCATGTGCACGTGAAGGTGCGTGTCCATTCCTTTACGAAATCAAGGTGACAACAGTAAATCATGAGAAATTGTAGTTCTTGGACTATTTTGATATACAAAATGCCAACTTCACATTTAATTGATAATAATTGGTACTTAATATCTTTAAAAAATTTCTTTCCATGAAAAAATAATGTGGCTATTTTCCTCATTTTATCTCCCCAATTTGTGTGGGTTTTTTTTTTTAACATTTTATTGGTTTATAAAAGTCTGCAAGTCTGGAAATTACTTCTTATACAAGCAGCAGCTGGCCCCAAAACACCCTCATAAAATTTGGCAATAGCTACCAGAATTTAAAATCATCCATTCTTTAGCCCAGCAATTTTATTTTTAGGAATCTATGCTGCAAAAATATTGGCGTAGGTAGACAAACACGCACACACATACAGACACAGCAAAGGGGTTCCTGGCAGTAAAGTTCAAAACATAGAAAGGTAAAAAAGTGGAAATAACTTAAGTTCCCATCACCAGGGGATGGGTTATGAGAAGAAGGGGAAGGCTCCACTGGACCACAAGCCGCAAGGGAAACAGGAAGGCCAGCTGACTCAGTGACACCCTGACTGTACCAAGGAATGGAGAGAGCAGGCCACAGAGCGACAGATGCACACATGAGCTCAGAGCAGGATCCCACATTTACAAAACTTACAACAGCAACAACACAAGTCTGCCTGTCTTTGCAGGTTGAATGTTACAAAAGAAATTTTGGAAGGAGAAAAGCGAATGGTTGACAGTGGCCATTGCTGGGAGGTAGGTTAGGGATGGAGGGGCTGCCTGGGTGGGAAGCTTTGCCTTCTCATTTGACAGACTCTGCACATTGTTTGGATTATTTACAAGGAGAATGCATTACTATGTTATGATTGTTAAACAAAGCAGGAAAGAAAACAGCCTTAACATATAGCAGCTATGACATGCAGAGCAAAATCAATGAGAATACAGAAAAAGGAAAATCCATTCTGGTTCCGGGGATCAGAAAAGGTTTTCAGGGCAAGTGTTTTCTGAGTTGTGCCTTAAAAGACTGACAGGATGCTCAGAAATAAGAAGGGAGCGAATGAAATCCCTGCTTGAAGGGATCCTGAGTGCGTGTGACCGGAAGAGGGCTAACCACATTAGAGTTTGATTTGTAGCTGATGACAGCCGGATGGTTGGAAAAGTCATTACAAACTCCCATCTCCACTTAGATTCATATTACTTTATTCAGACACACTAATTCCTCACTGGGTCCATGTGTCTTCCTTGGAAACCAGGCAGGTGGGAAGCTATCACGCCCCCGTCCTTTCCCTTTGCCTACAGAACTCGAATTCTGTTCAGGCACTTACGTATGCTCTTCCTCAAGGCCAAGTGCTGCAGGGGAGGCTGACCTCAGCCGAGGCCCTGTCCCAGGGTGACTTCTGATTGGTCTAAGCCAATCTTGGCGGTCCAGCTCATGCTGGCAATACTGGTTTCTGGTTGGGATGGTGACCTAGTTGTGGATAATGTGACATGATGGGACATCTGCTAGGGTGTCTTGACTCTTCAGAGACACCCTTTTAATGGTCCCCCCTCGCACCTTGAGATGCTGTTTGGCATATGATAACCAAAACTGCCACAGCCAATCTGTGACTGGGAGGGGACACCAAGTCTGAGGACAAAGCAACCACGCTGAGTATGGAAGAACGAGTGGAGAGAACCAACCTGCTAAATGATGTCATCGGGCACTAAACTCACCCACTATAGAGCTGCTTTTGCTTTAAATATCTTTTTATGGGACATAATACATTTCCTTATTATTTATGCCAAATCAGTCTGGGTGTTCAGTTACCTGTAGCCAAAGCATTCCAGCTAATTCAGGAATATTCTCTGCCGTGACAAGATCATTCAAATGAATAATTTCTATTGGGTGCCAGAAGTTAACTTTAACCTCAATAAATATACCTACATCTAAAATCCACTAGTAATGATATTTGCACAACACTGTGAATGTACTTAATGACTCTGAAGTGCATACTTCAAAATCATTAAAATGGTAAAGTTTATGTTATGTGTATTTTACAAGAGAGAGCGAGCGAGAAAGGTAACCCACATCATCTAGTGGAGTGAGCACAAATTAGGGGGGAGAATTAATAAATCTCTAAATTTAAATCTCATTTCTTTATAGGAAATAAATTGTACTTAAAACTCCACTAGAATTAAATCAAGCTCACATAATGGAATAATATGAAGCTAAGAAGAAGACAAGTCTACACTTCCACTCTGAGCCAGGACAGAATGAAGGCAAACACACTCCTGCCTGAAATAGTTATAAAACTAGACAAAATTGTGAGGAAAGTGCATTTAAGCTTTGGACAATAGGCAGTGCATGTCTGTGATCCTTAAAAAATGGGCCTGTTTGCCCATTTTTCAGACCACGGGCAGTCCACAGATCTTGAATCAGGGACATAAGAACAGCCAGCTCATGGGATTATGGAGGCAGAGATGGGCACAAGGGGGCAGAGGTGGCAGGTGGGTGAGGTAGGTTTTGGGGGGTTGTGTGTATCTGCAGGCATGAGTTGCATCCTTGGTGGAGTTCTGGGGGAGACTCTGTGAAGCCTGAAGTACAGGGCACTGATCAGAGACACAGGAAATCAGGGGGTGATACAAAATATTTGAGTGAAGGTGAGGGGACTCTGCCACTAGAGGAGCTGCTCCAAGCAAGTAGCAAATGGCATCTGTTTTTGTGCCTGAGTTGAACCCAGATTCCAGAAGGATGCCCCACAGAAAGGAGATGTCTAACACTACTTTGTTGAATGAATGAACAAACAGGGTCACCTGCTCTGAGACTAGGGCAGCTGGCATTAAGGACAATGCAGGGACCGTCCAAGGAGTCCAGATCAGGGCTCTGGAGGCTCCATGGCCATTCCACTTGGGGTGGAGAGGCACCATTGGTGATAATTTAAAAAGCTCATTCATTCTACTGTCATGTACAACTAACTAGAAAAAATTTTAAAAAATGTTTAAAGTTCATTGATTTATTTGTTCATTTCATTTTATTTCTTATATTATTCATCTTGTCTCTCAAAAGGACAGGAAATAATAGCCAAACTTGGAAACAACTGAAGCCATCCATTGTAAGACGTAGAAATAAATCTGTGGTACACTCACAGATAAAATTCTGTATAATAGTGGAAATGAACGAAGTCCTGCTAAACCCAACAACACAGATGAACAGATGAATCTCACTAGCAACAGGTTGAGTGAGAGAAGCCAGCTATGAAAGAATCGTGTGTACGTTACCATGGCATTTAAATGTAAAGTTCACAACCAGGCACAAGAAAATATGGTGTCAGAAATCAGAGGGGGTTACCTGTGAGGCAGAGGGAGTGAGGAGTGTTGGGACGTTTGGGGGTTCTAGGGTCCTGGTAGTGTTCCCCTGCGTGTCCTGAATTGGGTTATCCCAGCATGTTTGGTCTCTGACACTCACTGAGCAGTACACTTATAAATTAGACACTTTCTCTACAACAATATGTTCAATGAAAATATAAATCCAATTAAATTGTCATATTTCACAAAGATCTGAATTAGACAGATGGAGAATTTATTCATAAATTTCAAAGTTCCCATTTTTTGTGATTTTTTTTTAATAAAATCCAGAGTAAACAGCTTTGAAGATGGCAGTTTAAATTTCAAATACTTTAAAAAGAAACATACACGTTTCTTTTAAAAAGTATAAGAAGTGGGTCACAGAAAGACGGGTGATAGGTGAGAGAAATGATAGCAGACAGATAGATAAGCAGGCAATAGATGACAGGGAGATGATTGGTAAGAGATAGATGACAGGGAGATAAATATATCTATAGATAGATAATAGATGATAGGTAGGTGGGTGGACAGACTGATTAGCGAATGTCAAAATGCTTTACATCAGACCCACCTAGAAACAGGAGAGGGAGAGCAGGGGAAGGGTCAAAAGATAAGGCTGAGGCCGAGCTAAGCAGACAGGAGACAGGAGCATCAGGGACAGGGGCACACACTTGGCTCCGGGTCTCCTGCCAAGCCAACAGAGAGAGGGAAGAGGACAATGTCCACAGATGAACACAGAAGACGCACTTGCTGCTCAGGAGAAGTGCAGCTTCTCTGCAAGGGACACCCAGGAGAAATGTCCCCTGGGGTGTGACAGCAAGGGGCAGGGGCAAGATGTCCTCCACATCCTAACAGTGATGCTAACAGCGGTGACAGTGGTGATAATGATGGCATTTGAGATCTCATATTTTAATACTACTGAATGCTGTGCTAAGCACTCCTAAGTTCTTTACAGACAGGATAAGGAATTTAAAATCAGGGCTCCTGGCAAGGTCTCCCACCGCAGGGGAGTCCCAAAGCAGGGGCAGGAAGGGCCCATCCCTGAGTAGAGCTCTCTGACAGTGTGGCTTGCTCCACATGTAAACCACGTGAACCCCACGTCCTTCCAGGAAACCACGATGGCCACGAGGGAGCAAATTCCCGGGAGGCTGACGGTCTATTTTGCAAATTTAGACCTAAGCTGTATTTGATGATCAAGCAAACCAAAGCTCGAGCTGACATCCTTTCCTGAAGCCAAAGCACCTAAAAAGATTTGTACCCCCTGTCTGCAGGGATGGAACCAGGTAGGATCTGTGAATAGACCAAGATTTCCCTCTGGAAACTTCTGCATCTTCCCTAACACAAAGACCCGTGGGTAAGATCATGGCCCCTGACGTGTGCCACCCCCCATGGCCATGATCTTTGCAGTCTGATGCGTGATATGAGCAGGAACAGCCCCCACTGTAGGAGAGGGCTTGTTTACAAATAGGGAGGGGTGTCCTTCCACGCCACACAGGGCCTAGCACCCCCTTTGCCCAGACCCCTTGCTGGGGAAGGTAATGAGAGGAAGGGCATCCGGCTGATATGCCAGCACCTGAGCCCCTCCTAATGCTCCTCAAGAGCTTTGGCTTCAGCAACACGCTTCTAATAATCTTTGAATTAATTAATAACGTTAATCCTTGTTAGCAGAGGGATTTACCAGAAGATAAATTAAGAGGGGTTAATTTGTCTTTAGTGGCTCATTCGTTCAAATATTTACTGACCAGTACAAGGCAGGGCCTGGAGCAAGCCCCTGGCTGGCCGCTGGCCCAGGGCAGGGGGCCTCTCCTTCAGGGAGCCGAGCCCGATTTCTTGGTTTACTAGTTCCTTCTGTCCTTGATTCAACAAACATGAATTTCACACATTTTTTGTGCCATGAGCTATTTATAGTACAGGCAGGTAGGCAGAGGGACGATCATGTCCTGAAGGGGCTTAGATGAAGGAGCTATTAATCTGGTGGCGGGGAGCGGGGATGATCAGAGAGCACTTCAAGTAAGGGGTGACATCAGAGCCCTGACCTGGAAGGATCCTAAGATTTGTTTTACAAAAGAGCTCGCCATAGGATTCCTCTAAGTAACCAATTTTTTTTCTTCATGCCTTTCAATTACTCCTGGACTGATTTACACACCCTTTTAGAAATGCAGCTGTTGTATAAATTAAACCTAGCTAATCCCTCCCCAGTGCTAAGTCCCCCTTAGGAGAAATTCTGGCACCTGCAGATTCATTTCCATGTACTTTTCCAGCACCTTGAGAATTTCTGCTTTAGGAATGGCAGCTTAGGATCACTCCAATTGGGGCGAGTTAGGCAGAGAGGACAGGGGTTGAAGGCAGAGGGCAGGAGCCAAGCAGATGGTGAGAGGGGCATGCAGCCCTGCAAAGAAGCATGTGCCAGATACAGGGCAGTAATCCTGAGCTCGAGCTGGTCCTGGCTTCCGCACCCAGGAGGAAGAACAGCTGAGAAGTGTCTGCATGGACAGCCTGTCTCTAAACCCACTGAGGACCCCAGGGAGCCCAGCGCAGCCACGGACTAAGTCCCTTTCACCATTTTCTAGGATGATGAGATGATATCTTTCAGATGCTACCTGATAAGCAATCAGCACCCTCTAAACCTCGGCGGCAGCTGCTGTTCTACAAGGAGATTCCAGCGTTGGAACCCTGTAGGTTGAACCTCCGGTGTGGGGGCAACTGTGTATCTATACTGAACGATGTACTGCTGACCCTGAGGGAGGTTCTTCAGGCTGCTGTTTCTACCTGCTGAAGATCTTTCCTGTTTTCGTGTTACCAACGTCACCACCAGCGATCTCCATGCCTCTGTGTGCATTCATGCCAGCTGGCCCCAGTGCTTAGTTATCACCTTAGGTGACACTGTTGCATTTTTCATGTTACATTTCTCACAAGAGTCCCTGAAGGGATTCTCAGGGTCTGGGAGTTCTCCATTTGTGAAATGCTACTTTAGACAGGTAAGCACCTCAGGAGCAGGACGACCCTGGGCCAGAGGGGACAATAGCATGCGGTGACACTCCAGTTCCCTGGTGTCAGTGGAAAGCCCTTGCTTGCTAATAAGCTCAAGTTTGATACTCACTGAGCCTAAAATGGATTTGTTTTCTCTCTGGAAAGTGACTCCAATTCTGGAAATCCTCCTGCAGGTCCTGCCGTCACATGCTGCGGTGCTGGGGAAAGGTCATGGGAAGCATGACTAGGCAGGGTCTGTACCTGGGGTTAGGGCCCCTGAATGGGTCACCACCCCTCTACTGTGGGTGTGGGCTTGTCAAGTGAGCACTGCAGTGACCTCTGCCTGGTCACCTCCAAATAAGGTTTTTCAGGGCAAAGCCTCAATATCTACTCTCAGTGCTTGTGTGTGTCTCAATCCTCAAAATCCTAGGCGTTGAACAGACGAGAGACATAGGTGAATTATTTCCAAGTCTTACCAAATGAAATATTAGCAGTAAATACAAAAGCTTACATGGGAGTGTATTCATCCTGATTAACAACCAAAGGCATGCACACTTGCAAATCACCAGACACACCTTCAGTTAGCCACTACTTTCTATAACGGCAGCACCTGATGATCTGAGGGGGGCAGACCCAGGAGACCATTAATGGTGGCAAAGATAATAACAGTCGGGATGCTTTGAAAAAGCAAAATGAAATTTGCACCAAGATCTTTGAAGAGATGCAAGTCCTTTTGACTCAGTAATTCCAGAGCTGGGATTTATTTATTTATTTACTTATTTATTTATTTATTTATTTTTGGAACTGGGGATTAAACCCAGGGGCACTCGGCCACTGAGCTACATCCCCAGTCCTACTTTGTATTTTATTTAGAGACAGGGTCTCAACTGAGTTGCTTAGTGCCTTGCTCTTGCTGAAGCTGGCTTTGAACTTGCCATCCTCCTGCCTCAGCCTCCCGAACCACTGGGATTCCAGGCCTGTGCCACCGCGCCCGGCTTGGGTTTTATTTAGAGATGAGCAAAATTTTTTTTTTTTTTTTTGCTTTTTTTTTTGCAGTGCTGGGGATTTAAACCCAGGGTCTTGTGCTTGCAAGGCAGGCACTCTACCAACTGAGCTATATCCCCAGCCCGAGCAAAATTGAATAGCCTGGAAATGTCCACCTATGGGGGCGAGTTCTGGTATGACTGCACCCAAGGGTATTTTCTGTTCATATGAATAGACTGAAAGGAAGGACTGCAGAGCCTGGGGGCGGGGCAGACATCTATGTCATAAAGTAATTTAAAATCCAGAAAACTCAAATTACTTGTTTATTGCAAGGAAATATTTAAGCCACATCTGCAGGTAGATGGGCTGGGGGAGCATTAGGGTTGTTGGTGGATGTTGAGGTTGGAATATTTATTTTCCATTTTTTCACAATTTTAGGAAGTTTCAACTTAAGCATGGCCATTACCATTTCTTTAATGCTTACTGCTGTTTGATCCCAACCTGCCAAGGGAAGACTTTATAAGCAGGTGAAATCCTATCAAGACACCCTCTGAGCCACGTCCCAGTTGTCTAATGCGCCCGAAAATTCCAGATGCCAGACGCCTCACTGACAGCTGTAGACACTGGAGTTCAGTGTGAGTGGCTGCTCTGCTCACGGGCTGGCAAAGTCACACCGGTGCCACGTGGAGCTGACTGGCTGCAGCTGGAGCTCTTTCCAACATCACAGTTCCTCTCTGTTGCTCTTAGGGTGGTGACGCTCAGTGCTCATCCTCAGATGAAAGAATTCCTCCTCAAACTGCAAGAGATGCGCCTGGCTTTCCACAACATTGGTCCAGATGCCCCAACCGGGGTACCCCCACCTTCCTCTCGCTCCGGCACAGTGCCTGGCACCTATAGGGGTAATGATCCATTGATTTAAGGTCAGAATGTTCCTTCCTCTTCAAATGCCATATCACCTTGTGACAGTGATGGTTCACAGCAGGGGCAGAGAAAGGGGGCCAAGGACACAACTCTGGTTTGCTCCCGCTTCCTGCGATCCATTCATTCGCTGCCTGGAGTTATTTGCTTCTTGGTTTGTTTTCATCTTAATGTAAATGAAGAGTTAGGAGATGCTGAGAAGCCTTGCAGTGGAAAACGGAAATGCCTGGGCCAAGTAAGCGCAGGGGCAGGGGCAGGGGCAGGGGCAGGGGCGGGGAGGGTTCTGTGGATGAAGAAGTCAGGAAATGACACAGAAGCTGACAGGTGGAGAGAAGAGCTGTGAGAGAGCCTGATGAAAAGGCAGAGGTCAGAGTGAAATTGGGCACTTCCAGAAAGAGGCGAGAGAAAACAGGCCCAGGCAATTTCCTGCAGCAATACCTGTGGGGATAACAAGCATTTTTTTTTTTTAACCTGAGCAAAAAAAATCATCAAGCCCAGCTACTTTTATCATCAAAAATTCGTTCCGGAGATTTCCTCCAGCTCATGAGAGACATCTTAACTCTCCCTGAAATGGTCATTTGTCACGAGGGGCTGGAAGCTCACCAAAATGTCTGTAAGCAAGTTTGGGGGCTCTCTATAATAAACCAAATTGCAAAATATTGATTTTTGTTTCTTTTCAACCCGTTTTAATCCAACTATATTGTCTTATTACAAGAGTGTTCTCTCATCCCGGTGAGGAGGGCCGCTGGGCTGAAGGAGGGGAGCCACAGGGCGCAGGCGACAGCCCCTCATCTCTCCCTGAAAGGCCCTGTTCACAGACCTCATAGTGCCCACAGAGTCTCAGCTTCAACCTCCTCCAGCGACATCTCTGAAGGGAACACTGTGCAGAAGGATGTGACGGATAGAGGATGTGTGCTCTTCCCCAAGGCTGAAGCTCAGGGGGAACATGGCTCCATGGCACTCGGGTGCCACCCAGAGCCCCAAGGATGATCCCAGGCTCCCAGGCTAGGTACACCAGCCTCCTGCTGCCTGGGCTCATGACTCTGCCAGCGGTCCAGCTTCTCCTGCCGGCCCCACCAGTCTACACGGCTGTTCATGGGTCTGGACCTTTGCTTGTGTTGACCCCTCTCTCCTCCTCATTCTTCAGTGCATGGACCCCTTCCTAGCAAAGCTTCCAGACACTCCCAGGCTGAGAGGAGGCGTCCACCCAGGTTTCCCTCGGCCTCCACGGGCTCTCATGCCGTTGCCTGGTCACACTACATGTCCCCCAGAGGCCAGGATTGGGCTTTGCATTGGGCTTTGAGCCTGGTCCAGTGCCTCAGAGGGCATCTGCTCAGGCCAGGTTTGAGGAATGAATGAATGAATGAATGAATGAATGGCCACCCCCCATGGCCCTCCCCGACACCTCACCCTTTGATCACGAGCAGCCCCCATGAGGGGAGAGAGCCTGGCGTCCAGGGCCTTAATCTCAGGATGAAAGGCGCGGGCCCACTCTTTAGAAGATAAAGCATTCATTTTTTTTCCTTCCCACTTTTCTTGTGCCACAGGAGCCCTGAAAATCCTGTCATATCAATCTCTTCCAGGGGCTGTGTTCCTCTCAAAAAGACACCAGCCTACCTATGCAAGGGCTCTGAGGTTATTTAGACTCTCGAGGGGTTTTTTAATCTTTGGAGCCAGAAGAGGAACCTGACATCTACTTTGAAGTTCTGCTTCCCCAGCACCTTCCAGGAAGAAGCCATGATTTTCAGATGTGAGGAGTCTTGGCTTGAGGGGGGTTCAGGCCAGGACTGGCCCCAGGGAGGCCCTGCACCGCCCACCTTCCCTTCCCAGCAGGCAGGGCACCAGGACAAAGGGCACCACGCACCCCCTCCTCTGGGCCTCCTTTGCTCTGGGCCTGCACTTTGCTTAGGATCTTGCTCAGCTCACAGGGTTCACTCAGGATTTCTTCACATTCATCAATTCCCCTTTTTCTCAGAACAACTCTATGATGGGATCAAGAGCTGGCCATGAGGTGCAGGTAAGAACGTCCAGCCAGAAGGCCCCACAGCCCTCCCGGGTGGAGCTCTTACATTCCTTGGCACAGGTGGGGGTCCAAAGTGTGGGCAGGGGAGCAGCTGGTACCATGTCTTGGAGAAGATTGGTGGCTGAGTGGGGCCCCTGGGCCATCCTGTCTCCTCTCCCCAGAACCCCATGCTGCCTCCGCGGCTCTTCCTCTTCCAGGCGGGAGCTGGTGCTTTGGCATTAGACAGACCTGGCTCTGGATCCTACCAGAGTTTCGTTGTAAATAGTTTGGGCTGCTGTAACAGGGAGATTATAGACGGGACGGCTTACAAACAGGGAAAATTTATTTCTCACAGGTCTGGAGTCTGGAAGTCTCAGTGCCAGCATGGTCCATCAGGGTGAAGGCTATCTTCTGAGTTGCCAAACCACCATCTTTTTATCCTGTCCTTGTGTTGTGGAAAGGGGATGCGAAGGCTCTCTGGGGTCTCTTTCCTAGGGACAGGAATTCCATTCACGGGGGCTCCATCCTCATGACCTAATCACTTCTCAAAGTCTCCACATCCTAATACCATCACATGAGTGGTTAGGATTCCGGAATTGGGGGCTCACAGACACTTAGTCTATAGCACTTCTTCATATCTCCAAGCCTGTCTCCTTGCCCAGCCAGATGAAGGAAGCCACAGAGCCTCACCCCACAGCACTGATGCAAAAATTAGAATGAACTGAAATGGTGCCTACAAAGCTCCTAGTGCAGCATCTGACTCAGAGCGTGGCTCTGAATCTGTCTATGCAGATATCGACGGGTAGACGGACACTTTGTATTACCGTCACATTCTCTCTCTCAGCCTTCTGTTTTCCCCTGGAATTTAATCTTCATGGTTACTATTTTTGTTCAACAAATATCAGCACCATGATCTTCTATAAATGGCCTCTCCCTGAACTATGATCCAGCTTTTTGGATCAGTAAATCTGAAAAAATACATTGATGGAGTTCTTATTAAGTGTCAGGCACTCCCAGGTAGAGGAAGACAGATTGGTATGAGACCATTTTCCTTGCTCCCAGGAAGGTGAAAAGAATATGTAAACTGATGATTTTGAAATGAGAGAGTAAGTACCACAGGAGCACAGAAAATGGGTGGTGTTTTGAAGGGAGGAGAAGGCAGGGGGTCTTCCAGGTGATGCTGCCTGCCCAGGAGGTTGATGGAGCCTAGCCCGGTAGAGAAAGGACCTAGAGAGCATTCAGAATAGAAGGACGAGCAGCTGCAATGCTGGGTTATTAGTTACAAGTCACCCTCTGGTATTAGAGAGGACTCTCAAGGCAGGCCCCAGTAGGTGTGGTTTCAGGAAGGGTGGCAAGACCTGTCCTGAGGGTCTTGTGTATTCATGTGCTGGGTTTGGATCTTCCTGTAACAGCCAATAATCCCCAAACCCTGGAGCGCCTAAGGAATTGGCCACAGAGCTTGTTAAAATGCATGTTCCCAGGCTTGAGCCCAGAGACTTTGTATTGTGTGATATGCAACCAGGTGACTTGGATGGGTACTTGAGAAACCTCGGCCTTAAAGTATCACAGTGGATGATGGGGAACCACGGGAGGAGGTGGTGGCAGAGGCGGTGAGGGACACAGGTGTGAGAGACATAGATCAAGAATTCTATTTCAGAACCACCTCTTGATCAGCCTCTCCTTGGCAAGGGGCACTACTCTTCTAGAAAACTGGATGCTATTTTAATTGAATTATCGATTGATGCAGCTTTATTTGGGTGGCATTGCTATTGTAAAAACTGCACATATTTAAAATATACAATTTGATGGGTTTAAACATGTGCACACATGCACAAGACCATTGCTACAATGTTCAGGAGAATAAACTTACCATTACTTCCAGAAGTTTCCTTCTGCTGGGAGTGGTGGCACATGCTTATAATCCCAGCAGCTCAGGAGGCTGAGGCAGGAGGACCACGAATTCAAAGCGAGCCTCAGCAACTTAGTGACACACTAAGCAACTCTATGAGACCCTGTCTCAAAATTATATATATCTAAATATATATGTATTTATGACTGGACATGTTGCTCAGTGGTAAAGTGCCCCTGTGTTCAATCCCCAGTACCAGTTTTTGTTGTTATTAGAAGCTATTTATTTATAGTCATGATAGATTATTTTGAAATCTTCCATTTTACATACACACAACATACATTTCCCACACTAGTATAAAATGACTCGTTTCTTCTCCTTTGGACAAAAGGTAATCCGCATCCTCCCAGAGACCACCTTTGTGGTGTTAAGTGGAACACGCAGTTTCAGACAACTTCACTACCCAGACATGGCCTTCGAATATGAAGTGAGCCCTGCACCCCTCAGAATGGCACAGACTGTCCATAGAAATCACAGGCCTTATTTTAGGGGAGCCGGCCAAGGAACATGCATGAACAATGGATGGATGGCAAGCTAAAATCACACACTGGTACTACAGAGCAGGGCACCCTGGGGCCTTTTGGGAGGAGCTGAGCACATTCATTCATATTTTGGTTGACTTTGAGCCCCAAATGAGAGTCCTGTGCATAGTGCTGAGATGACACCGGAGAGACCTTAAGGACACTCATCACCACACAGCAGATAAGAAGAAAGCACACTGGACGAGGAAGCAAGAGCCTGACTCTGAGGGCACACACTCTGCCCATCTTGAGCTATGTGACTCCAGATGGGCCACTTGGCTCCTCTGGGCATTTGTAGTATAAGGTGTGGGTCACCGTTCCTTCTGGCAGTAAGGTCATATGGTTTCATGTACAGAATGGAGACTAACTCACCAAGAAAACAACCTAATAACTATTGTAGTTAAGAAAACAAATCCATGCTCACTTTTGAAATAATTTCCAATTTTAAGCAACTAAACTTCTCACGGTGACTGTGGAACAAGTGCCTGTCATCTGAACAGAACTCCCAGGGAATGTGGCAGGGAGATGTTGACAAACAGAAAAGTCACCAGATCTGAAAGCCAGAAGAGTCTCTCAAAGGTGATGCAGTCTGACTCCCCTTCTGGGGAAACTGAGGTGCAGGGCAACCCTGTCTGACCGCACAGCAGGCCAGAGGCAGCAGTGAAGTCAGCAACGCCCTGCGGAACCAGAAGAAACTCCCTGTCCTGCTGTGCTGCTGGGATTTGCAGATTATGCCCCCAAACAAGCTGTTGTGGTTTGGAGGTGAGGTGTCCCCTAAAAGCTCATGTGTGAGACAATACAAGAAGGTTTAGAGGAGAAACGATTGGGTGATGAGAGTCTTAACCCAATCAGTGAATGCCTGATGGGATGAATGGAGTGGTGACTGAAGGCAGGTGGGTGTGGCTGGAGGAGGTGACCTTGGGGGTGTGCCTGTGGGGTGTATATTTGTATTGGGCAATTGGAGTCTCTGTCTGCTTCCTGATCACCACAGTGAGCTGCTTCCCTCCTCTACGCTCTTCCGCCATGATGTTCAGCCTCACCTCGAGCCCTGAGGAATGGAGTCGGCCTTCTATGGGCTAAGACCTCTATAACTGTGCGCCCCCAAATAAACTTTTCTTCCTCTACAATTGTTCTGGTGGGGTCTTTTAGTCTCAGCAGTAAAAAAGCTAACTAAAGTGCAAACCAGGTCAGACCTGGGCATGAGGGGAGAGAGGAAAGCATCAGATTCTTCAAGCGCTCCACCTGGGGAAGCTCCCCTTAACTTGCAGAATCGGAAGGCCTTAGGGGGTCCCCCAAAGTGATCATTTGTTTGGGGAAAATACAGATCCGGCCAGTTCATTTTCTGTTACGCAATTACTAAAGCATGTCTCACACCCTAAAGCACACTGTCAAATGACGGGGTTCACTGGCTGGTGACATTAATTAAACTCAATCCCATACCAATTAGCACCAGGGAATGCCAGCCCACGCAGGTCACCCAGGGTCAGCCACCCAGGCCATTCCTAGGCCAAGGGTTAGAAGGGCCAGAGCTCCTAACTGCCCATGTCACAGTGTGACTGCTGTCCCAGGTCTGCACTCAGTCACCTGGCCCTGTGGTCAAGACCTCTCTGCCTTTGACCTTTGCCTCTCCAACATGAAGGCGACATGCCACCCATGCCTCTCCGGGCAGTGGTGAGGGTGACTGTTAAGTCAGATTCCCCAGCACCGAGTTTGGCCCACAATAAACGCCCTTCAATGTGCTCAGTAGCTGAGAATCAGTGTCACAGGTCCCCTAATCCCACACTGCCCTTCCTCCCGGTGACTGCGCTGGTCCTCTCTCCTTTACACGGGGAGGCGGCGGCAGGCACTCGAGCAGGGAAGCACCGCCAGTGGGTTGGAATCCATTTAATTACCCATTTCACTTTATTCTGCCATTAATTGGGAACATGGCAAGGTTCAAAGACCTAACGATCAGTATTAGCTGTCCCTGTTCCGTCAGGCTGGCTATCTTCCCACTCCACCTGGCTCCGCCAGCCACTGAGGAAGTGCCTGAGCAGCAGCTGTCCCATTTGTCAAATGTGGAGAGCGCTGGGTAATGATCTCCTGCACCCCAGGCAGAGAGCACAGGCTCCTGGTACCAGGCTGCCCCACACCCTCCGAGTCGGGCACGCATACCTGTCCCAGATAGAAGGCCTGAGGCTGAAGAAGTTCACATTGGCCACTCTGTGACTAGAGTCTTGTTGGGGGTGTGATACATTCTCAGGTTTCTTTTTCCCAGGCCATCCCCGCCTGCCTTTCTAAACTCTGTATATGAAACGCTCAGGCCCCCATTTCATGCCCAGGAACAATGGAGATCTAAGCAACTCGGTGGGTGTGGGAGCTTGCCTGCGTGCACAGCTTCACTGAGGACCCTGCAGGAGGGCCCAACCATCATGACACAGCGCCACCAGACGCCCATCAGCTGCCTGTGTTCTGGAGGGCACCACTGTCCCACTGCAGGCTCAGCAAAGAGGCTGCGGTGCCAGCCAGGTTCTCTCTTTATCCTTCTTTGTGGCTTTTCCCAGTATCTGCACACCTAGCTTCTCTCCTCTCTGATTCCAGTATTCACCATTGAGCCACACGATATGGCTTTGATAATAGATCATCTCTTTCAAGGAAGGCTTCCCAGAGTCCCTCACCTGGATGTTGTGAGCATTCGCAACCTGTTCCCTGTCCCTAACTCCCACCCTGAAGCCTTGGGGCATCTTGTTCTATCCATACTGCAGCCCCCGTGCCCTGAGTGGGGAGCTTTGGAGTTCAGTGGGCTGTGGAGTCTACCTGCTCCATCACAAGCCTGCGAGTTCTTGAGAGTCACTATTTACACACTCTCCTCATCGGCTGCCATGCCCCTGTCCCAGGATGCAGCAAGGGGCCTGGCACAGGTGGGCGTTTGAGATAGATGCCTCTGTGACAGTTGTCATGTTCTGTATTGCACCTAAGGCTTTCATAGTTTAAATATTTTGTTTCCAAGGACACTGTCTTCTTTGGAGTCCTGTTTTCTCCTGCCTCTGCCCCTGCTCAGTACCAGGTACAGCCTGATATACAACAGGCTTTCGGAATACATTTGGGTTACAGAGTCTTAGAGCAGGGTTAGATTTGGTGAGCAGCCAGCCCACACATCGCACAAATGGGAAAACCAGGTGCAGAGAGGAGCAGAGGCCGCCTGGGATCATTAGTGACCCCAAGACACTTCCATCCCAGAGTTCTTCAACCAACACCAGGGATTGGCTGGGCTCTTACAAAGTTTTCTTAACAGTTCAAAAAGAAAATCCCGTTGAACCTTTCATAGTACTACGGCAGGCTGATAGATCTCGATAACCCACTTTTCATTTCTTTCCTTTTTTTTTCACAAAGGAAAATCAAATAATGAGGCTAATTCCCATTGATCCTGAGGATGGGTGAGGTTGAAGTTTCTACTTCAAGGGGTTGGAGCTCAGAGGAAAGATAATGCACCATGAAAACAGGAAGCTTGGCAGGTACAAAACCACACACACACTTCAGGGACTTCCAACTACAAGAGGCAGGAAAAGCAGCCTCGTTAATGACAACACACAGATGCTTCTCTTCCTGGGCTGGGGAAAAAAACCCACAGAGTAAATTAAGCCAGAGCCTGTAAAGAGGTATGTGAGGACCCTCTTAAAAATGTATGAAATCTCAGGGAAAAGATTGATCAAGTGGTTGCCTCAGCACTGAAAACGTCCGTTAGTTTTTCCTCTCTCTTGCATTGGACAGGTGGTGATTAATATAATACAAAAGACAGCAGAGGAGGTGGCACTTGTAAAATAGATACAGAGGGGAAATGATAAAGGAGGGACATAATGAGGATTTAAATCCCAAGGTAGGAATCATTATGAAATATATTAACATGAAGCCTACAGAGGAGGGCAGGAGAGCGGGGACAGAGGAACCGGCAAAGAGGAGGCTCTCCCAGCCTGCAGAGGCAAGAGCAAGCAGAGGTGGGTGAGGAAGTAACTGGACGGGGGAGCAGACATGTTTTGGGCAGAGAAAATTGTACGTGCAAAGGCCCAGAAACAAGGTTGTCAGGCTGGAGAGACTGATTGTGTCAGGGAAAGAAGGCAGGGCCAGGAGCCCAGGAAGATTCAGAGTGATGTAGGGTGAGACAAGAGACCAGGACAGCTAGGTCTAGAATCTACATCAGTGGCTCTAAAGGGTTTTGTCTCCAGGAGTCCTTCACACTTCACAAAACAAGGAGTTTTGAGCTGGGCACGATGGTGCACGCCTGTAATCCCAGAGACTCAGGAGGCTGAGGCAGGAGGATGGTGAGTTCAAAGCCAGCCTCAGCAACTTAGAGAGGCCCTAAGAAACTTAGCAAGACCCTGTCTCAAAATAAAAAATAGAAAGGGCTGGGGATGTGGTTCCGTGTTTAAGCACCCCTGGGCTCAATCCCTGATACAAAATACAAAACAAACAAAAAACAGAGGACTTTCAAAAGTATTAATTCACTAAAAAACAACAACAAATCCATCACAAAAAATCCAACAGTAACAAAAACAAGTGTGTTAATGCAAATAGCACATTTTTGTGAAAAATTCTTTTTTCCACAGCAACAAAAAATAGTGAAAAGGGTAGCATTGATTCGCATTTTTGCAAATCTCTTTAATTACTGGCTTAATAGAAGATAATTGGATTCTCATGCCTGTTTCTGCTTTCAGTTTGTTGTGATGTTTGGGAATGAAATATACGAAGACAACCCAGTGTGTGCCAAATCTTGCCCAGAGGTGCTTTGTCAAAGACGAGTTGCAACATAGACACTGAAATCATACCAATAAACTTTTCATGCTCTATTCCATTAACATCCACTGGTCTATCTTAATTTGAATGGATCTTTAGCCCATGCAGAACTTAGCAACTTCATGCCTTCGACGTTTGGAAAACACCAGTTCATGTGGATCTTCCAAAAGCCGTGCATTTCGTTACACAATATCAGAAAATCACATTCCTTATTATCACCCCAGATCTCAGCAGAAAAATATCTACATATTGGGAAACTGTCAAGCTCCTGGTGACAGATACAAACTTTCTGAAATTATAGTTTTTGCTTGAAAGTGGTGGTAATGTTGTTGATTGTTTCCCTTGATGTGAAAAGCTCACCTCTTTTAGTTTCAAATTGGAATAGAAATAATTCATCTGTCGATTATGCTTTCCATGAAAAAATGTTTCAGTTGTGCCAAGACCAAAAAGAGCTAGTTCAATCTGCAACCAAGACAGTCACAAGAGCTTTATTGTGCTTCAGTTGAGCAGCAAAACTTCTTTAGCTTAGCTGACAATTTGTCACACAGAACGTTAAGAAGTATATGCAAAGGCTAGATTTATTTATTTGCAGGAGTGGAGATTGAATCCAGGGTCATGGGCATACTGGGCAAATAGTCTACCACTGAGCCATTTATTTATTTTACCATTTATTTATTTTGCAGTACTGGGGATTGAACCCAGCAGCCCTCTACTACTGAGCTATACTCCAGCCCTTTTCATTTTTTTTAATTTGAGACAGGGTCTCACCAAGTTGTTGAGGCAGGCCTCAAACTGTGATCCTCCTGCCTCAGCCTCCCAAGATGCTGGGATTTCAGGTGCACCACTGTGACTGGTGTCCTCAAGGCAAATCTAGGGTTTTGTTTGTTTTAGACTGTGAGAAAGTGTGTGGTAATGGAGAACAGACAGGTTGCTGGTGCAGTCTGGCGCCACTGTGTTAAGCAAGCTAAGAGGTTTTACTCATAGCTACTTTTGTACCATTAGTGCAGATGAGAAAGGCAAATCATGTCTTAGTATGATGATGATGAAAATAATGTGATATTAGTTAACCTGGCAAGGCCTTGGGGAGCACTGGGGGTCTAAGGACCACAGTTTGAAACTGTTGTTCTAGACAAGATGATGCAAAACTTTGTCAGTCATTTCATGGGGGAAATGAAAAGCCTTACTGCCCCACCCATTAGCACTGAATTTTGAAAAGACCTCTAGCTGCTGGAAAGAAAATGAAATGGATGGAGCTCAGCTCATATGAGTAGGGTGGTTAAGAGATTCCTAGAGCCATCCAGATCAGAGATGATGGTGGCCTGGAGGAGGCTGACGGAGATAGAGAGAATGAAAGATTGAGAGATCTTCAGGACTCTGGTGGTGGACTTCTTGTCACTGTGACCAAAGTACCTGACAAAAATGATTTAGAGGAGGAAAGTTTACTTTGGGCTCACTGTTTCAGACGCTCAGTTCATGGTTGGGCAACCCCAGTGCTCTGGGCTCAGGGTGAGGTGGATAATCCTGGCAGAAGGGCATGGGGGAGGAAAGCTGCTCACCTCATGGTAGCCAGGAAGCAGGGGGGTCGGGGAGAGACCAGGGACAAAATATAAACCCCAAAGGCACACTCCCAGTGATCTACTTCCTCCAGCCACATCCTACCTGCCTACAAATTTCCACCTACTTAGTTCATTCAGATTAGGATGAACTGATTAATCATTTCACCTCTGAACATTTGTACCTTAGCAAGAGCTTTGGGGAGACACCTTGTATCCAAACCATAACAAGGACATAGACTCAAGAGGACTCATTGAGAGTTTGTGGGAAAGTCCATGATCTCTGGCTTAGGTACTTGGTGAATTGAGAGAAGGACTCAGAGATATTATGTAATGTACAGAGAGTCCAGGGTCTCTCTGCCATGCCCACCAGGCAAGGCACCAAGTCGCCAAAGGTCTCCAGGTACACTGACCCCTACTGGCCACGTTTGAGAAAAGCCGCCCGAGTGATAACCAATATAATCTGATCTGTGAGTGACTAACTGAAACTGAGCTAATTACTGCCAAAAACAAATACTATATTCAAAGCTTGGCTTGGTCAACTCCTTTAGCTCTTCCTGGCTGGAAAACCACATGGAGAGGATGGAGAGAGGAAGACAGAGTGGTGGAGCATGAAGAGAATCTCGAACATCCATTTCTTAGGACTATGACCTAGGAAGGTACTTCCCAGCAAGCTGGATCAAAATAACTCAATCAATAAAGGCAGAAAGGAGGAGAAATAAGTGCATTTACACCCAGTTGGATTGTGGAGAGAGGAGACAAGGTTGTTCTTCTTCTCTGCCTTCTGAGCTCTAGGCACCTTCTTTCTAAGGCCCCCAGCTCCAGCATGTGTCCGGAAACCTGGGTCCCCCTGGCACATGGTCCAGTGGGACTTAATGCCTAGCTGTCCTCACATGGGTTTACTGGAGAGGCCCTGGCTCCCCTCTTTCCTTGACAGAGTATGCTCATGGTAGAAACTAGGAGAACAGCCAGGTGTGGTGGCACATTACAGAATCCCAGAGACAAGAGGCTAAGGCAGGAGGATTGCAAGTTCAAAGCCAGCCTGAGCAATTGAACGAGTCCCTAGGCAATTTAGTGGGACCCTATCTCAAACCAAAAAGGGCTGGGGATGTGACTCAGCAGCTAAGTGTCCTTGGGTTCAATCCTCAATACCAAAAGGAAAAAAAAAAAGAAAGAAAGAAAGAAAGAAAGAAAGAAAAGAAAAAAGAAATTAGGAAAATACAGAAAAGCTTAAAGAAAACAAACTCAAAATGATCTATATCTTATAGGCTGAGATCATTGTACTTAAGATTTTCATGTGTTTCTTTCCAATATATTTATGCATACATTTTCAATAAAATTGGGGCTATATGCAAATTGTTTTCACACATTTTACTACAGCATCATATAGACTTAAAACACTGCAGTAACACCTAGATATTACTGTTAAATGATATTTGCAATCCTTTCTCTGCTCCCTCTTTTTCAGACGTGGCTAGGCTTTTTCTCTGGGTTTTGCAATATATGATTTTAAATTCCTGTCATGACACTTCTAAATGCAGACAAGAATTTGGGTTTAAGCCATCCCAGAGAACAACATTGCCTTCCATCTGCGTGGTATTTAACATTGATCAAAGCCCTTTTACATATATTAATAAAACCCAGCATTTTTGTAATATTTTACTAAATGTTCCCACATGCTCATAAAACATGTGTCAAATGGTAACAATAATCTATCTCATAAAGCAATTGTGAGGATCGGATGGAAGAATGGATGCAAATAATGACAGCTATTTTTGATTGATTCTCACTGGGTGCTGGATACTGTGCTAAGCATTTAATAGCACATGTGTTTGGATATACTCTGTGAAGCAGACACTTAATATCCTGCTTTAGGAGAAGACGTTAACTGAGGCTTAAAAAAATTAAGTAACTTGCTAACTTGCTTACTCTGACATGGCTAATAATTAATGGAACCAAAATTTGAATCTAGGTTCATTGTATTCCAAATCTGGGGCTCTAGACCACTCCCCACATCACCGAGTTGTGCAAGGGCTTTACAGACAGTAAGTACTGATTGCATGAAGAGTATTTGCAAAAAATGATTTCTTGGAGTCCAGAAACTCCCCCATATCCCCATCCTACTAGACTGGCATACAGTAGTTTTTTTTTCTTTTTTTTTTTTTGGAACCGGGGATTGAACTCAGGGGCACTTGGCCACTGAGCCACATCCCCAGCCCTATTTTGTACTTTATTTAGAGACAGCGTCTCACTGAGTTGTTTAGCGCCTTGCCCGTGCTGAGGCTGGCTTTGAACCCATGATCCTCCTGCCTTAGCCTCCTGAGCCACTGGTATTACAGGTGTGCACCACCACACCCTGCTCCAGTAGTTTCTTAATAAATGTTTGGTGACTTGATTGTGTATACCAACAGAAGCAAAATATACACTTGGAATGAAAAGCAGGAGAAGATACCGCACCCTAAAAAACAAGCAAACCACGAAATCCTGAGATAAGAATATTTAAAGTAATTAAAATTTCAAAGAAAGGAAACCAAACCCTAAGGGGAAATTGATTAAGAAAGAAAAAACATTTTAAGAAAAGAACCACAGAGACTATCTAGAAAGTAATCCAGTAAAGCACGAAAAAAATAATCTACCATTATCAAGGTTTACCCTAGGATCGAAAGGATGGTATAAAACAACTCGATAAAAGATACTTGGCAAAACCCACAGCCAACATCATAGTCAGTGATAAAATATTAGAAGCATTCTCTTTAAAGTCAGGGAAAAGATGAGCATATTCATAATCATCAGGGTAATAAGATAGAAGAAAGAAAGAAATTAAAGGCAGAAGGATTAGAAAGGAAGAAATAAAACTTTCATTCTTAGCAAACAAATAGAGTCTGTAAAATTGAAAACTACTGTTCATCGAAAGGCAAACTGCAAATGACAGCCCAGGAGACCTTACATATGACCCACACAACGGTCAAAGCGGTTTGTCCAAGATGAATGCAGCGTTTCTACAAATCAGTAACAAAACAGAAATGGCAAAGAGTATGAAGAGGTAATTCATAGAGGATGAAATCTAAACGGCCAATAAATCTATTTAAAGACAGTCAGCCTCCTAAATGATCACAAGAATGCAGATGAGAAGACCACAGCATTGTCCCAGACGCATCAGATTGACGGACACTGACGTGCCTCATAACCAGGTGTTGGCAGGAGTGCCGGAAAGGCACCTGTCTGGGCAAAGCTGGTGGAGCCGTGTTGGGGGATCACTCCGAGGTCTAGAGGTGTATACTCATACGCTGAACAGGTATTGATGAAGGGTTTGCAACGCATTGTCTTAGGCACAAGGGATATCACAGCAAGCCAGACAGATGAAGTTTGATATGAGAAAATAACCAGTGCATAAATAAATAAAGAGCTAATTTCCACTCTTGGTTGACCCCAGAGAAACGCACGCCCATGTGCACCACGAGCACCCCAGGGTGTCAGGGCAACACCGTAATAGCAAAGCTGAGGAACAACCTGGTTGGGTTTTTTTTTTTTTCCTTGCAGAGAGTAAATGAATAAGGAGGGAATGGATAAATAAATCATGGTTCACTAAATGAAATATTATGCAGCAGGTGGAATAAATAACAAGGAGCCGGCATAGATCCAAACATTGATAAATATCAAAGCAAAGTTAAGCAAAAAGACTGGTTGCAATAGGATATATGCAGAGTTGTATCATTTATGTAAAATTGGTAGATGATGTAATCACACATATTACTTATAAATACTGTTATAGTTTTTTAAAGTGAGAGATCTGAAGTAGGTAAGGCAAAATCGATCACCTCTGCAGAATCTTGGTAGGGAGTATGTAATCGTGCGTTGTATTCTTTTCTGAAAGTTTAAAATGTTTCACGATCAACAATATGTATTTTTAAACTTCTGTGAAAGCAAGACCTGGACAAAGTTTCAGCCCTTTGAGTGAGGAAATGGCTGGTGCTCACCTGCGCCCCCTGTGCACTGCTGGTCAGGCGCCTGGCGGATACTGTGACATCCCTGAAAAGCACCTCAGTGGTGGCCTCAGCCCCTCTGCCATGCTCCACTTCTGCCCAGCAACGACAGGACAAAGGGAGCAGGAGGCGGAGGGAAGGTGGTTGGAGGGAGGCTGGGGGCAGTGGGTGGGTGGAATGAGAGGCGAGTGGATCTTTTGTTACTACCTGAAAAGGTGACTTGTGGACAAAGGACAGACACCTTCCCCCTCCACCGTTCCTGGTCCTCCTTCACTACCGAACCTAACAAGCCAGCTCATTTCAGGCACTTCCACAACGGCACAGGTCAAACGTTGACCAGCCTCTCAAAGCACAGCTTATGAACAAAGGACTCACAAGAGCTACGCTTGAATTTTCTGAATATGTGTTTGATTGATAGTCACATATCCTCTTTCTAAATTATATAAAATTGTATGCTTAAGGGGAAACCTGCCGGCTCTTTCCTTCACTCCCAGTGGAATCTTCCATCTCTCCCTCCCTTGGAGTCCAACCATTTGTGATCGGTGACCTCTTCGTTCCTTCTTTATCCCTCTCCTTTACTTGCTCTCACCCAATCAGGCTCCAGGACTGGCAAAATACTTCTCAAAACCGTCCCCAGCATCAGTGCCTTAGTGTAGGTCTCCTCAGCCCTCCCTTGGGTCTTTGCCATGTGCCCCTAACTGGCTTCCTGTTTAGGGGACATTCACCCCCCTTCTTCAAGGACCACTTCAAACATCACATGCTCTGGACAGAGTGAACCACCTTCTCTCTGGGCCCTAACAGCACCTTAGACGGTCACCATTTATCACCTTGTGGTGACATTGACTCCAGTTGCAGGCCTGGGGCTGTGGGAGGGCAGGGACCATTTCTTACCCTGTCCCCAGCTCACTGCAGGGTATACAGCAGGTGCCACCAAGCATGTGATGACTTCTTCTTTTCCTATTTTGTATAATCTGGAAATATGATTTTAATTAGATTACCAACTTCTTAAAACATGATTCAAGGCTAATTAAGCAAAGAGGCCTTTATTCACCATCAAACCCAGAAATGTTGGCTACAGGTAACAGGAGAGCTGCAGGCTCCTCAGCACTGCAATTAGAGCAGGAGAGGGCTATATTTGGGAGCCAATTAATTTCACAATGTTGAAAACTAATGCATTTAAGATTCTGCCATTCACATCCATTTTTCTCCATTAAAACGATGTAACTGTGCGGTGCCTGTCATCATCTTGGTGTGTGTATAAGAGCTTTCATATAAGGGGACCTCAGAATTGTCAGATCTAACCAGTGACTTACTCCTTACCTTCTAAAATTGCAGTTCATTTCAAGAAACTTTCAGGTCGAGTCGCATCATCATGAAAGTGAGCCTGGAGCCTAGAAAACGCCTCTGCCCTGGCTTCTGATGGGGAAAGCCATCAGAAGTGGAAAGTGGAGCCACTTTCTTCCCTTACCCTCTTCTCTTGTGCTCTGCACTCTCCCCAGGAAGACCCAGCCTTCAGCCATGACCCCGACCATCAGTGATGGGCACGCTGACAGCCAGGGAATCGGTGACGATAATGACAATGATGATAATAGCCGACACTTACTGGGCGCTGACATGTACCTTAAAGTGGACCTGGCTAAACCGGACTTCTTTTCTTCCCCTGAAATCTATTCTTCCTGCTCCATTCCTCATCAGAATTAATTGTTTCCTTCTCGACCTTTCATTCTTGGGTCCTCCAAAGGCTTCACATCTCTGATTCTAGCCAAGCCCTGGCCTGCTGGATTGACAGGAAGGATCCTCTTCATCAATTCCCTTGGTTCTACTGCCCAGTGCCTCTGATCAGAGTTCATTTCTATCTGTCAACTGGCCCTGCAGCTTTTCGGCTCTCAGTGCTCCTGTCCTTCCTGGGGACTATCATCCCGAGAATATTTATGGGGCACAAATCAGCAACTCCTCTGTCTTCCCCATCTCCACCCAGTTGCTCTGGTCAAAATCCTGGGAGCATCTCTGACTCCTCTTTCCCACATCAGTCCCCATGGTAGCCAGTAGGAATGCTGTCTACCCTGTCTCTATGGGTCTGCTGAGTCCTTGCACCTCTTTCTCTGTCTCCACTTCCAAGGAGCTGCTGTGAACTGCCCTCTCACCTCCCTCAGGTTCCAGCCTTCCACCAGCCAGTCTCTACAGAGCAGCTGAAAAGCAGATCATGTTAGGAGGGCTCCCCTCAAACCTAGGACAAGATCTATGCTCCTACCCTGGCCTCCTACCTTCAGCCCCATGTCAAGAAGGCACGTCCAAGAGCCCCTAAGCAAGCAAGCTGCTCAGTGTCCCCATATCCATTCATGCCTGCAATTACAGAACTGGGGATGGTGTACAGGAGACCTTGGTCTTGGTGATCCTGAAGGTCACATGGCATGTGGCAGTATGGAGAGCTGACACATGTAAAGCATTGTGCATGACCTTGAATCACTCCATCCAAGTTGAATT
This sequence comes from Glaucomys volans, assembly GCA_020662805.1. Taxonomy (NCBI): domain Eukaryota; kingdom Metazoa; phylum Chordata; class Mammalia; order Rodentia; family Sciuridae; genus Glaucomys; species Glaucomys volans. The sequence continues at coordinate 483,849 of JAJEJO010048545.1, read as the reverse complement.
AGCAAGTCACTCAGGTTGAATTAGCAAGTCACTCAGAACAAGAGTTATACTCAACATAAAGATTCCCACAGGCCTCTGGACATGTCCCCTCATGCCTGTCAATGGCCAGCTGTATCATAATTACTTACATATCTCTTTGTCCCTTCTCAAGGACAGGGACTGAGCCACCCAGCTCTTCTTCTGGGGTGCACAGACCATAGCAGTCACTAAGTTAAAGACTCATTGACTTAATAAATGAACAAAGAACTATGTGGGTTGATTCCATGGATGCAGGAAAGACTCGCCACTCTCCCCACATAACTTTCCTACTTTTTGGTGCCCAAACTATTTTGCCAGAAGATGAAATCTTTCATAATGGAAGACAATATGTACAATGACAAGCTGCTCCATATCATAGATCTTCATGGTTGTCCACGAATAATCAAAATAGGAAGTGTGATACCTGCAGAGGCCAGGAAGCCCAGCCAGAGATTATGTCTGTTTCCTGAAGCGTCCATTGTCCAGTATACAGAAGACTTCTTGAGCTCCTTGCCCCACCACTGTCCCATCCTGCCATGGTGTACATGTGGTTTGTTCCCCAAGCGTCTGTGTGTTGGAAGCGTGGTCCCCAGGGTGTGGGTATGGGAGACAATGGGCCTCTAAGAAGGTGGGGTCTGATGGAGGTCCTTAGGTCAACAGAGGGTGGGACGCGGTTCTCCTGTGATCACTTGCTCCCACATGTGCCCCTGCAATTGCCATGCTCAGTGATGTGACATGGCCAAGAGGCTCTTCACCAGACCTGAGCTGATACCATTGCCATGCCCCTGAACCTCCAAAACGATGAGCTAATTAATCCTGTTTTCTTCATAAGGAGCCTGCCTTCGGTATTTTGTCATGGCAATAAAAAGATTATGTTAGTCAGCTTTTTATTGCTGTAACAAATACTTGAGAGGATCAGCTTAAAAAGTGGAGAGGTTTGCCTGACTCACAGTTTTGGTGGTTTCAGTCCATGATCAGGCAGACCCATGAGTTTGGGGCCTGTGGCGAGGCAGCACGTCATGGTGAAGACACAAGGTGGAGGAAGACCACCACTTCATGACAGCGGGAAAGTGAAAAAGGAGGAGAGGAAGGGGCTGAAATCCCACAATCCCCAGTGGCCTGCAACCGTCCACAGGCCCCGCCTCTTACAGGTCCAGGCACCTTCCCATAGAGCCAAGCTGAGGACCAAGCCTGGAATGTCTGGGCCTCTGGGGACATTCCCGATCCAAACTGTCACACCAACTAGAACACACCTCCTACTGACGGGCATCACTTTTCTTCTGCTCTATCTTTTCTTTCTTTATTTAAGGTCCACCTCTCTCCCTTGGAACTACCAGAGCAGAACCCCCGGGTCAGCCCCACTGCTCCATCCCGCCCTGGAGAGGCACCCCACGCCTGGGAGAGGATCCGAAAACATTGTTAATGATTTAGAAACTCCCCCATCTCTTTCTTCAAGTGTGAATAAAGAATTAAAAAAATCAATCTTCATATCATAAATACCTAACAATGAAGGAGAGAGCAAAACACTACCGTGACATTTACAAATCCCTAATCAAGGCGATTCTATACAGTCACCACCTTCCTGGGAGGAAGGACAAACCACGACCACATTAACGAAACGATAAATAGAGTCCAGGAAGGCTGGTTGCACCATGAATAATCCCGGGAGAACTACACTCCTGCCCTTGGGGGTAACTGTAGAATGTAGGCCTTCACTAGTAGAGCAGGAAATATTGAATTTATTTTAAGTGAACTCACATGGAATGACGGGGGACACATTAGTGGCATTTAATACATTTCTATAACATACTTATGCTATGTTTTTAAATTATTTTCATTGTTTTCCAGATGCTGTTTAGCTAAAATACAAATCCCTCTGTCGACTGGTCAGTTAAGTGTCAGCCAATGGAGAGCAGTGAGCACATTACCAGGAGGAGCGGAAGGAACTGGCCCGGGCCCTGTCCTGGGCTGGGCTGAGTTCAGAATCCAGCCTGACCCACCAGCCATGTGAACTTAGGCACTGACTCAGCTCTCAGGCCAGATTCTCTCCTCTGGAAAAAAACGGTATTTGCAAAGATCCTGTAGAAATTCGACAAGACAACCATATGTGCGAAGCACCTGAACCACCCCTGGCACCATGATCAGTAACAATGACAGGCAATGGGCAGGCAGCTCAGGAAATGTGACATCAGCAAAGAGCCAGGTATTTGTTTTCAGGGGGAATCAAAACCCCGTCAGGATTTCTTCATTGAATAGACGAGTAATTTTAGCAGCACAATCTGGAGGCCTGCAGTTTAACAAGCAGCTAATTAGAAACTGGCATCCCTAAGCCCTGAGTGACACCCGCTTTTAAAAAATGCACACGGAGTCAGGTGCAGGAGACGGTGGCTGGCCGGGCTCTCTGGAAGAGAGCTGGAAACAAACCCCAGGTGATCTCTTTTAATAAAATCTTCTCTGAAACACACAGGAGTTAATCATATAAACAAAGGGGGTCTTCTGAGGTCCTATCAGTTTAATTCCACCTGGTGTCAGACCGTTCTTACCAGGATGGGCTGTGAATATAGCATGGTATTGAAAGGTAACTTATGCAAATGAAAAGGGTGGGAACAGAAGATCGGGGGCCGTCGCTCTGATAGAAGAGTGACTTGATCCAGTCTGTCACTGGGCACCCACTGATCTTGTACTGGACTCTCTCTAAAGAGTCCATGAGGTTCTCCCCTCCACAGCTCCTTAGCCTGGCAATTAAGTCCCTTCATAATCAGACCACTGACAATCCTTTCAGCCTCATTCCCTCTGCTTCCTGCTGCACCCCCTCCCATCCATACCAAATGACTTCCAATTCCCCAAACTCACTCTAACTTTAATATTGCCATTCTGGACACTATTGGAGAGAAAAATTATTTTCAAAGTCTGCGTCTAAGTCCTTTAAAGGAAAGTGGTCCATAATCTAACCACCATGAATAAGTCCTGCCATAGGAATTGAATCTCCCTGTGAAATTTCTGGAAATCCTGAAAACATTCCACTTGCTGGGAAAGTCACCCTTTCCACACACTTATCCCTTGAAGTCACAGCCTGAGCACACAAGCTAGAGAGGCCTCCCACCCACCCCTCCTTCCATACATGATGTACCTGTGTGCCAGGCCCTGTGCAGAGCGCCAGGGACACTGGTAAATAAGATGTGGCTCTGACCCTAGAAGATCTCTCGATCAGGACATGCAATCCATAACTCTAGTACAATTTGCTTGTGGTTCAAAATGGGAACCAAATAAACATTTGTTGAATTAAGACAAATGTGCAAACTAGTCATGACAATCTATACTGGAAGGGCTGTGCCACAGTGGGCACAGGGGTCCCAAGCCCTCTGAGAGGGTGGGGTTCACCTCCAGGAGACAGAGAAGGCTTCTGGAGGAGGGGAACAGGAAATGGTGAGGCAGTCACTGGGTGCAAATAGGTAAGGAGGCCTCCTGGGCAGGGGAAGGGAGTGTGCAAAGGCACTGGGGCACCAAGGGGCATGGCACACTCAGGAGTCACCACAAGTTCACCATGGCTGGAGAGCAAGGGAGGGAGTGTATGAGGGTGGAATCCCCAGGTTCTTTGCTCCTGACCCCCCAGGAGACTATCCGTTATCAATTCCCACTTAACAGACAAAACAGTTCAAAATATAGTGAGGTCCACAGGAGACCTCAAGACAATGCCAGGGGGTGCTTTCCCGGCAGGGATTTTGCCCACATGGTGCCTGAAGGTCCAGCCTGCAGGATTTATGAAGATATAAAAGTCCCCATACAGAGAATGGTTTCCAGGTTACCACACAGTACCAGACTACGGGGCAGGGAGGGCTCTTCTACAGAAGAACCAAGCAGTTGACTTATTTCACAGGTGACAGCTGGCTACCCACAGGCACTCATTAGGACCAAGGTGCTCTGGTTTGGCCTGCACATCTGAAGCACCTTGGGGAGCTGCTTTTTGCTTAAAATGTACTCAGCCTCTACCCCAGAAATTCTGGCTTCTTTGGTCTGAGACAGGCCTGGGCATGAGTGAATTCCTCCACTGGGTCCCAGGTGCAGCCCAGCTTCAGAAGCAATCCAGGTGTTTGCAGAGTCCCCATTCAATCTCCCTTATTCACTAATGTCACTGCCTCAGTCCCTACAGCGCTCCAGTTCGGGACCCCTAAATAGTATGCCACCCAATCTAGTCCCCCCTCATCCTACTGTGGTCATTTTTACCCCAGTACATAGAGAGCAGCTCAGGTCCAGTGTCTCTCCCAGGTAACCCAGTGGTGCAGCGTTGAAATGAGAGGCCACACTGCTTCCTTTCAAGCTGCCTGGAATATTCAGGAACCTTCCAAACTTGCTGTTCAAAACCCCTGAGAGCTTGAAGCTGGCTGCAGTAGGAATATGTGCACCATGGACGATGTCAGCACTGCCAAGCCAGGGGTGTGTCTTGTTTTTCCGGAAGCCAGTTTACCAGCACACCTCTCGATTCCAAGACTCCAAGAAAGGGGAAGGGAGGTCAAATTCGGTTTCCTCAATTTCAGGAAGCAGGTGTGAAATGCAGTCTAGAAAGATTTCAACTCCAAACAGTTAGTATGCAAGGGTGCTGGAATCCAGAGAGATAAATCCCAAGAATGTGGAGAATGTACATCTGCAGTTTTTATCAAGCCGCCACGTGGGTGCAGATGCTTTTTGCAAGCTGCTGCTGCTGGCTGTGTGCATTTGACTCAAAGTCACTTAGTGACAGGGAAAAGGGAAAACGCAAGAGTGAACAAGATCTCCAGAGGGGCTCCCTGTCTCCCCCGCCAGAGCACAATAGGAGATGCTCCCGGAAAGGAGCCGCCTGGCAGGCGTCTGCCTGAGCTGCCTTCAGCCGTTGAGTCCCAGCATTGGAATGCTGCACAGGAGCCTCCTGTTACAGAATGACAGAGACACTAGCAGAAGTCACTCACCCCCTGATCTGTCCCACTGTGGAGCTCAGCTTCACTCAACAAAGGACTGTGACATTTCTCCTCCCAGTGTGGTTCCACTATCAGCTTGGCTCCGCAGCTATCAAGTCCAGCCATGGCTGGTGCGGTGCATTTAGAAGACGGAAGGAGGTTTTGAATTGAAAAAGAATAAAGGAGACTCCCGGTATCTGAGTGCTTACTTTATGACCAGGCACTGAGCTAGATGCTCCCAGACATGGTGCGTACCTGCCACTTATTGAACGATTGCATATCAAGTCCCATCTGGGACCCTTAGTTGCATTATCTCATTTAATCCTCTTGATAACTTCATGAAGTAGCTACAGTCCACCCCTCCCCATTTTACAGAGGAGAAGACTGAGGCTAAGATAGCTGCAGTCATGTCCTACATTAATAACCAGAACACAGCTCCAGCACCAGAACCATAGTGACAGGGCTGCTCCGTCGTGAGAAACAGAAATACTTCTGGTAGGAAGAAAATTGTCATTGACTTAAGCTCTGATATTCATTTATTCAGTATTTACCAAAAAATTAAAAAATAAAGGGAAATGAGGGGAGGGGAGGGGCAAGGGGTGGGAAAGAAGGTGGAATGAAGCAGACATCATTACCCTATGTACATGTATGACTGCGCAAATGGTGTGACACTGTGTCGTATACAGAGAAATGAAAAGTCGTACTCCATTTGTGTGCAATGAATGAAAAAGTGACTGCTGTCATGTGTAACTAAATAGAACAAAGAATAAAAATGATAAAATAAATAACCTGGACCTCCATATCGTGGTGATGGAAATAATGAAAATTTTAGGTATGTTTCTGTAATGAGCAAATCATAGCAGCTCTACGTAGCAGCTTATGTTCATTGAGTAATAACCACCCTCTCTGGGAACCACTTCACCAGAAATGTGGGATCCTGAAGGTGACAATGACTTTCAGGCCGGCTGGGCCTCCCTCCCATCCAGTGCTGGCATCTCCAGTAAAATCCAGAGTGAGGTCGTCTTTTGGGATCATCTCACAAGACCGTGTATAGGATTAAAGTGAAATATAAGTAAAGTGCTTATCAATCAATAACTGTCACATTAGTAGTAATTATGTATTTAATTCCTTCCTCATCCACTCAGTGCATTTGAGTGAATTATGGAGACTGTTATATAGCAGGCTTGGGATAAGACCCAAGTTCAAACTTCAGGGCCAATTTTGGAGGAAAATCATTGATTTGTTAATTATTTCCTTCAATAAACATTTACTATTATGTGATGGTATTAAGCTAAAAACTCTAGGGAATCCAAGACAAATTAATTGGACAGCTAAGACATGTTCACCGGTAACTACAGTGAAATAACAATGAGCATCATAATTAACATTTGATACAATGTTTCATAGCTGACGAAGCAGTCACACTTGCAATTGGATCCCCATGGGAAATGGAGATTCCAATGAGCCAAGTGACTGGTCTGGGGTCATGCACCAGGGACGCAAGTTTGATTCAAATCTGGGTCTCTGGTGCCAAAGCCTGGACCGTCTCTCCTCTACCATCTGCCCCATCAGCTCCACTTGTCCCCCTTGGTGCCAGAAAGCAAGCCTGCTATGTCCTGAGGCAGCCGTGTTCTACTTTTAGAAAAAGTTTAGATCTTGGGAAAGCTTTTTCTAATATTTATCCCAAATCTGCCCTCTGATAAATTCTGTCAGTCTTTGCTCTTCCCTCCAGAGCCATCTTGAATACATGTACCCCTTCCTGGAGAGAATGGTCCCATAGCTATGAGTCTTCCTCAAGCCTTCTCTGCCCCCTGTGACTCGGACTGTGTCCTTGGTTCTTCCCGGTCTGTCAGTCTTCCCCAGCCCAGTCTATCTTGGTCTAAGTTGGCTCCCCATTTGTTAGGACTTGTTGGGGGTAATCTTTCCCAGTGACTCTTCACCCAAGACTTGGTTCTGTCTGTCCTGTGTTCTGCACCTCTATTGTCATATCCACCAAATGACATTGGATAGGAAACATCTGCCTGTGTGTCATTGCTAGCAAGTGGAGAGCTCCCGAAGGCCATGAGTGAACCACGCCACTCATCCTGAGTGCCCACCATGGCCCAAGCACCGTTGTGGGGCACTTTTTACCTCAGCCATGCAAGATAGATACTATTACTTAATACTCCCTTCCTGGGCCTGGCAAAGGGTAGGGGGTTCTAAATTTTTTTAGAAGTCAATGAAATTCCAACTTATTAACATCTTCAAAACCTGGTACTATAGTTTGAATCTGAAATGCTCCTCAAAGGCCTGTGGGTTAAAGGCTTGGGGTCCAACTTGGTGCTGTCGGGAGGTAGTGGAACCTTCAAGGTGGGACCCAGTAGGAGGAGGTCAGGTTACTGTGCCCTTGGAGACCAGGACCTGAGCCCCTGCTGTTTCTCTGTCTCTGCTTCTCAGCCACCATGAGGTGACCAGCTCTCTCCACTGCGCAACCCCACCATGCTCTGCTGCCACCTGCCCACCAGCAATGGAGCCAGTGGCTAAGTTATGACAGGAAACTGAGCTCAGTTTCCTTCTGGGTCAGCATCTTACTTCCATGGACTGAAACCTCCAAAACTGCAAGCCAAAAGAAACCTTCCCTCTTTTGAGCTGATTTATCTTGTGACAGAGCTTATTATCTGTCACAATAGTGGAATTTTGTCAAACACACACCTGGTGCTTACAGGGCAGTTTCTCTGGGCAGAGCAGAGGCGGAGTGTGACCTGGGAACAGAACATGCCGCACGGATCTTTCAGAGAACCTGCTGCGCAGGGCGATGCTTCAGCGCTCGTGGGAGGAAAACAAATGCTATAAAACATGGGGCCTGGAACGAGACATTAGCAATAATAATTGCCGAGGAAAGGGCAGCTCTGCTCGTTAAGGCCAAATGTCAACGCCGTGAAAGCGACGAGGGTCTTTCAGAGCCTCCTCCTGGCGTTGAGAAGTTTGTCACCTTGGCATCCAACAAAGAGGAGCTGCAGTGTGGAATGAGCTGAGCGGGCCCAGGTGCTGACTCTGCCCAAGACCTTGGGCAAACATTGGAACCATAAAATGCATAAAATGATGGCTGTGGTCAAAAGTAAACCAGCGAGTTCTGGCCACGGACACCTTCGATAAATGTGATGACGACGATGACAGGAAGGACAAGAGGAGGCCGAGTAATGCCAGCGTGGTCCACCCCCTCCGCTGTTTCCTTAAGTGTACTTCAAGGTCTGCCTCTGGCAAGGGGAACTGTTCCTTGAAGCCCGATGGCAGAATATCAGCTTATGAACACCCTGGGCCTGGATCAAGTTCCCACTAACGATTTCGCAGCATAAATTAAACGGAGTGAATACTTCCTAATGGCTGCTACAGAATTACATGACAGCTTCCAGGAGAATCTACAAAAATAGCTGGAATGAGAGGGACGGTCATTCTGATGCGCGCAAGTTTCTCATTAATTTCATTCCTCCTTTTTTTTCCTTCTGGTTTGTGGCTCTCCTTTGTAAGAGCTGATAGGAGAGAGACACATAACAAGCCGCCACGTACCCCCAGCTATTCAAATACACCGAAATCGGGAGCGCTGGCAGGACTGCATAGCAAGTGGAATTCAAGATTATGCTGAAGCCACCTCCATAAATAATATTTTATGTTTATATAATGCAATTTATATAAATCTGTAAAATTTACAGAGGACAATTACATATGCAATCTCATTTGACCTTCTATTACTCATTGAGCACTTCCCATGTGCCTGGCATTTGTAATGTATTATCTCACTTAATTTTTCACAAGGATCAATGATTCTCTTTCTTTCACAGGTGGTTAAGTGAAGGTCGAGAGAGTCCTCTGGGATCACACAGCATTAAGGTGGAGGATCAGGATTTGAACCTGGGTCTCTCAGGCTCAAAGCATAGCCTTCAGCTCTAGTTACTCTGTGCCTCCTACAGAAGGAACACTATCAGCAGAAGTTGGGCTTGTCCCAAGCTCTTTCTCCCCCTGAGGAGCTGGAATGCCTTTGTGATTGGTGTCTGGAGGGAGAACCTGGGCCCAGGCAGCTCAGTTCCTTCTCCTCCTTCCTCCTCATTTCTGCTGCTCACAGGGCTGCCCCTGGTTTCCCACCATCTTGAATCCTGCGTGCCGGGTTCAAGAGGGAGAACAGCTGGCTGCTGGAGTCTCACTCTGGATCCAGTGACATATTTTCCAACCTCACCATAATGACCGTGACATTTTATCTCTTCTTTATTCCTTTGCCTTATTCTTACTCAGATCCGAGGTGGAAGACAGGGCTCCTTACTGGGCCTCTTTCCACGATCCTATTATGACCTCCACTTTACAGTAAAAGCTCAGAAAGAAGTGGAGCTCTTTCTGGAAGAAAAGAAGTTCAAATGTAGGCAGTGTGTGGTAAATAGCCCAAAATGCTGTTGTGGTATGCAAGTGTTATTCTTTAAATTCAGAGAGACACATAATTTAAGGAGGAGAAAAGAAGAACTGGAGTGATGTCACTCACAATGACTTAAATGTAAAACAAAGAGAAAACACAAGTTTGAATGGATACATCACAAATGAAGAGGATGCCATGCGCCCGCCAGTTCTTAGATCTTAATCTAAGGCACAATATAAAGTGATCTCAATGCCAACAAGTGCCTGGAATAGAAATTTAACCAAGGCATTTCCCTACTACCGAGCAGGAGCCAAGAACCTGTTTACATAGACTACCACACCCTCCCTCTCAAATCCCATCATAAATAGCCAAACCAAAAAGCCAACAAAGCTTATGTGGGATATAATCACACTCACAAATTAAGCACCTTTTTTTTGAGTCATCTAGAATTTGGAACCATCCAGGGACTCAACTGCTGCTGAAGTTCTACTGAAGTGCTCCTTGTGTAACAGCCAGAGACTTGTGTCATGATTAGTAACTGAACTGACAGAATGTTAGACCGCAGTGAGCCCAAGACCCTTGCTGGAGAGCAAATAAGGCCCATACTCCACAGCTGGGCAGGGGAGCCATGCTGAATTATCCACAGGCACCCACGTTGTGTGACCAAGGCAACAGTTGGTGGCAGAGCCAGGACTGAGACCAGGGTCTCCCCACACTAACATCCCTACCCTTTCTTTCCTTAGTGACATTTGTTCATCCCCTTTCCCTGATATCATGTCTTCAATACTGTCATTCTGTCCCAGCTGAGTCAACAGGCTTCCACGACCGGAGGAAAGATTTCTACAACTGGTAGAAGCAAGTGCTAAGATTCAAACCCTGGAGACACTGGGCTACGAGCAGATGAGCACCATTCTGTCTCCTAATTGCGAGCCCTGGTTCGCCGATTTCAGAGATGCTAACAACGATCCTGGGCAGAGGATAAACACAAAGCCTCGTAATGTCACCCTTTCGAAGCAGCCAGATTTCGAGAGCCCCAGAAAACGGCCTGCTGTATCCAGAACTATTTTAAGAAACACAATCTTGTTTCCCTTCTTCAAACTAATTAACGTTTACAACCAGAACTGAAGTGCTTCTCGGAGAAGCAAATCATTCCGGTTGGAAGCAGGAGGCTGGATGGTGAGAGACTGTCAGAAACACATTTAGCGAAAGCACACACACGCTGGATGATAAATACGACTTCCAATTAAGCCGCCCTCAAATATCTGGCAACTAATACCTGGTGGTTTAAAAGCAACTGGAGATATCTGCAGAACCTAAGGGTTTCTATTAGATAAAATCTTCCTTTTTACTTTGTATATCTCTCTTCTGAAAAGGAATAAATCACATGCACTTGTATAATCACAGCATTTCCACAATATAGCAGGCTCTACGGACAGGCAAAACACAGCCCAGGAAGTGTGAGGACCTGCCCAAGGTCAAGTGTGAAGTGATCACGGCTGGGCAGACACTCAGCCCAGGACCTTGATCCTAGCCAAGTCTCCTCCGGTGGTCAGAGCTGACTTTCCAGGAGAAGGTTGCTCTTATTCAAGGCACCCATCCCTGTGGTACAACAATGAGGAGAAGTTCATGAAAATCTATGGAACCCATTTTCAATTTGAGGTGCAAATTGAACAAAGGTTTTGCATCAGGGATTATCTTAATTAAACTATTTATATGAGCACCGTTGATTTACTTCAATCTCGCTGAACTTCATTGAACTTTCCATTTACTTAATACAAGTTCCTATGTTAAAAAATTTTAAAAAACCAATTTACATGGTAGAAAACTTTCCAGTTGGCCCTCTGTATTGAGCGAAAAAAAAAAAAAAAAGATTACATCTGTACTGAATTTGTAGAGATTACTTTGTGGTCATTATTCCCTAAACAATACAGTATAACAAGTATGTACATAGCATTTACATTGCACTAGATACTCTAAGTAATCTAGGGTGATTTAAGGTACGCAGGAGGATGTCTGCACGTTACATGCAAATAGTTCACCATTTGGGACATAAGCATCCACAGATTCTGGTACTATGGGGGAACCACATCCCACACAGATTCCAAGGGACAACTATATTTTAATATATGTCCTTTTGTAAGAATGGTAATGATGTTAATGATAGTAATAATAATAATTTTCATTTATTGAATTTCTTTGTGCTCGGCATCGTGATAGGGACTTTTTATAATAGGAACAATAAGGATAATTATAAAACAACTACCACCTATTAAATGCTTACCATGTTTGGGCAGTATGCTATATGTTAAGTACTATAATTCATTTAATGATCACAATAATCCTGTTAAGTGGCTATTACTATTATTCACATTTTACTGATGAAGAAACAGAGGCTCGGAGAAGTTAAAGGCCCCAAATTTCACAGAGAGCTAGAGGAAGAGTCAAGTTCAAACCCAAGCCCCCTGGACTCCAGAGTCCTTGTCTTTTGCACTACATGAGGTTATATCCCTTATAAAAGTTTTGCTTCAAGTTCCATTTCCAACAAGGACATTTGTAGATTCAAGGACAAATTAAATGGCATGAGGATGGTGTTTGTGACCCATTCCCTGTAAATGTCTTGGCTTTCTCCGTGGTTTGGAACAAAGTAACTCAGCTACCAAATTCCCGGAGGGAAAAAAGAGCTCACAACAGTGGGATAATCAGATAATGCTGAAATGTGAAGAGGCTCAGAACTACAATGAGATTTGGGAGCAAAATACAATTTGTCTACTGTTCCATTTTAAAATATTCATGAGGCAAAGAAGCATTTCCATATTCAATAATTAAATGGCTAAAATCTGCAACCTGATCTATTTACCGATCATGAATGTCGCCTTCCTAGAAGGACCAAAGTTCAAATTAGCAGCCCCACAAGCTGCCATGTTACAGTGCAAAACCGAACAAATGAGACAGAAATGTTGCTGTTGCCTAGGGAAAAAATTTCCCCCACCACTTGTTCTGCTGTAGAGAAAGGCTGAGTGGAAATTAAGAATGTATCTAGGACTTTGCCTGCAAACCAGCTGGAAGAGAATGAAAAGGGGGAAAAAAATCTGCGATCTTTTCCCTCATTAGAAGAATCGTTTTCAAAGCCTCTGATTGTGCCTTACAGGCCAGGGTTTACGATCATTTAATATTGCTTTGCTTCAAGAAACCTGCAAGAAAGGCAGAGGCAGGAAACAGAGTGGCAGAAATGTGAATTTATGGTGTGGTCTGGTGTGGCTTGTTTTCAGTGCTGGGGTCACAAGTGACGCCTGTGAGTCATCTTCCATTAAACTAGGGCATCCTGCTTCCTGGGCCATGGGAGAACGCTCTTCAGGGGTCTCCTTCCCCAGGGCCCAGCCACCTCTCCTGCACCCAGATAAGTCCCACTGACTCCCACCATGCAAACCCTGCTGGGGCTGAAGGGTCTTCAGGAGGTTTGGGACAGACACAGGATGGGGCAGGGAGGCCAGTGTTGTACCTGCCCTGCAGCGTGGGTGTCTCCTGGACTCAGGTTAGATGTGTCAATGATCAGACACTCTGGAGGTGGGGCTCAGCACTCTGGGCTTTCCCGAACCCTCCAGGTGATTCTGACACCCCCTGAAGTTTGGAAACCACCCTCCTCCAGCCTGGGTGACCTCCATCCTGTGGCCCCAACTAGGCCCCAATGGTCAGCTTGTGCTGTCAACAGGAAGTTAGCAGACTCCAAAGCACCAGTAGAAGGGGGATCTCAGGGTGGTCTTGCTGACTCAGACCCAGAGGCTGATGCCCAGCTGTGTCCTCCCTGCTGCCATGGTGGCCTAGTTGGCTATTCTAATAGGGCCGCAGTTCCATCCTCTACTCTGGGCAGGATGAACCTTGCCACTCTCTCCCACCCCAGCCCCAGTGCCAGGGGAGGAAATTGCATTCTCTATTCTTACTCACGTTGCCTAGAGAGTCCACCATCAAGAAGTTCCTCTGCCACTGTCCAGGAACTCCTATCTTGACACCCTGCCCAAAGACTCCCTTCACCCACCATGGAAGTAAGATGCAGACCCAGAAGGAAACTGCATTCAGCTTCTCACTATAACTTAGCTGCTGGCCCCTGTCCTGAGAGCCCACCCCTCCCGAGCCCTGCCCTCTCCCCTTGCTTTCCTGGCTCTGTACCCTTGCTCTCAGACTGCCACTGATACTTGGAATGGTGCATGGCTGGGCACAGGCAAAGCAGCTATAAGTAACCGCCACACTTAGGAGTCCAGCAGAAATAACTGTGCTTAGATCCAGCAATGGGCATGGCCCCAGGCCCTGTACTTAAGAGTAACCTACTCCAGCCCGACTCTGGTGGCCCCTTCCTCTTAAGGGGCAGACATCCTTGAGGCCAAAGAGACTGCCCACACACAGCCCGTGCCCCATTCCCTCTGGACACCTGCTATGGGTACTCAGGACCCTGGAATTTCCTTCCTACAGGTCTGGTGTCCATCTTCCCAGGAGCAAAGGGTGCATCTGCTACTGTGTTTGCTTTTCATCAAGAAAAAAATACCTGAGGAAAATAACTTAGAGGAAAGATTTACTTTGGCTCATCATTTCAGAGGTTTCAGCCCTCGTTGGTGGGCTCCATTGCTTTGGGTCTGAGGTGAGGTGGAACATCATGGTGGAAGGGCGTGGCAGAGGGAAGATGCTCCGCCCCTGGTTGCAGGGAAGCTGGACAGAAGAAGTGGGGTGCAAGCAAGGGAGAGAGGAACCCAGAATGAGATATGCCTTTCCCAGACACACCCCCAGTAACCCACTTCCTCCAACAAGGCCTCACTTCCTACAGTCTCCACTTCCTTCCAACAAGGCCATCAAATATGAATCCCTCAACTGATAAATTCACTGATAAGGTCAGAGCCCTCATGATCCAATTTCTTTCCCAAATCTTGACTTTTTAATGTTTCTGCATTGTGGAACAGAACCTTCAACACATGAGCCTTTGGGGGACACTCTGGACCCAAACCATAACAGGTACCGTTCCTGGAGTCATGTGGAAGCCAGGGATAGCCAGAGCTAGGGTGGAGGGTGCAGGGCAGTGGGGGCGGGGCTGGGACATGTGAACTGGAGTGGCCGTCCCCACCCCTGCAGTGATGATGGAACCAAAAGAGGGAAGAGATGGAGGACTGGCAGAAGGCTGGGACCTCAACTGTACTCTTCCTGGGGTGCCACAAATGTCAGGGCCGCCCTGCCTGCAGAAAAATGAAAAATCAATAGAAGAGCATACGCCATGCCCCTCGTAGGAACTCAGGAGATCCCTTGGAATGAGTGTACCCCAAGATCTGCAAAACCCATTCTCCCCATTATGGAAAGGAAGAAACCAGGTCTCAGAGAGATTAGGTGACTTGACCAGGATCACACCACAAAGAACCGAACCCGGATCTGATGAGCCCAGGTCTGGTGTCTCTTTACTCCACTCAGTTATTTGCTTTTGGCTTGATTACTTTCAGCTACATGGAACTCACTACTCCAGTACTACCTTGAGTCAGTTTGTTTTTTGAGGTACTGGGGATCGACCCCTGAGCCTTTACATGCTGGGCAAGGGCTCTACCACCAAGCTATATACCCCAAATACTTTTTGAGTCAATTCTTATCTCAGGCAAAAGAGGTATTTTTAATTCCATTAAATTTAAATCTGTCTGCAAACTTTAGCTATGGCTCCCTTTCTGCCCACTTGCACCTGCGGAGAGTTTATCTCATCTCCCACTAGCAACTTTTCAAGCTAAAAGTGGCAAAGCTGTGTCATGTGCTTGGGGCTTTTCATTCCTCCAAGCTGAATGTCCCCAGCACCTTCCCCTTTTCCTCCTAGCAGAGGTTTTCCAATCCCCCTTCCTAATGAGGCCTCTGAGGACAGAGTCCAGTCCCTGCCCGCTACCTCTCACAGAGGTCTGTGCACCGAGCCTCCACCTAGTGAGGCCTCGCCTAGTAGATTCGGCAGGCAGGTAACTGCTCCCACCACCAGCCATCTGTTCTCCCAGATACAGAGTTCCCAAACCCAAAGCATGCAGAATCCCATGCTGCCTGAGCCTTGGATTCCTTGCCTATAAAATGGAATGATGACTCACGGCACACTTATTTTGGGTGGGTATGATTTGCAGTAACTGGTTTGAAATGACTATAAGTGGCAGGGCTCTGTACAGGTGTGTGGGTGAGGATGGCAGAGGAAGATAATGAGCAGAGGAAGAGGGAAAGCCCCGTGAGGCAGGGGCTCCAGAGAAACCGCCTCCACCTGCTCCGCCCTGACAGGCATGGACACAGCTTCCAGCTGGGGCCCTGGAGGACACCAAGGCACTGCAAGGAGCCCGGTGGTGAGTTAAGACCGTGTGGCTGACACACACAAGACAGCTTAAAGGCAGATGTCCCTGTGCCCGGCAGCCGAGCCCCACAGGGCCGAGGTCTTTCAACATGCCACTGTGGTTATGAATGTGCTGGAAAGAGCCACAGACTCAGCTCAGGAGCCAGACCTCTGTCCCAGGCAAACCCCACGTCCCCAGGTTGCCACTGAAGCCACCTGTCCTAGGCAGTGTCTGCTATGAGCACTGCCTGCTTTCCTCTAGGGGATTCCCTCCCCTGTGCCCCTGACCCAGGCACCCAGGTACCTATCCCACAGCACGCGTGCAAGTCTCATGAGCCTTCAACGCATCCCTCCACAGCTGCCCCTTTCCCAGGGCTCTCACCTCCGCAACTGGCACCAGGAGCCCCAGCTGAGTCCCTTTCCTGGCTCTTCCCACTATTCTCTCACATCCATCATCACCCCCTTCATTGCCACCCCTCCTCCTCAGTACCTCCCCCTCCCTAATATAAACATTCTGGCCGTCCCTACCCCGGCCACCTAACCCAACTGACCACCTTCTCTCAAAACTCTCAGCTGCTCCCATGCCCACCCTGGCCTCACTCCAATTTGGCTTTCACGTTGCAGCCAAAATGATTGCTTTAAACACCAACCTCATGGCATCGCCTTGCAGCTTAAAACTTGACTGTTGTTTTTAAGATGAAAAGCAAAACGCTTAGCCTGACCCATCAGGCCTCACAGCAGCATCTGGCCCCGATTCCTGACACCTTCCTTGCTCACTCGCTGTGATCCTGCCAGGCTGGATGTGGCTTTTGGTGTGAAATTGTTTTATACATAAATATACGTATGTATGTACACACACACACACACACGCACATATATATATACGATGCATACATTTGAAAAATGATTCTAATATCTACGCAGCCACCTCCTGGGTTAAGAAACAGAACAGGGCCCAAATCTCAACCTCCCACAAGGGTCACTCTCAGATCATGCCTCCCTCTGCCCCTCCCCACCAGGAGTAACCATCTTAAACTCTCTGATCATTATTTCTCACTTTTCTTTAAATTTTTGCCACTCAGGGTTACATCTCTATAAAACAAAGTTTAGTTTTGCCTGCTCTGAATTTTATTTCATTTAACTGTACCATAGATAAGTTTTGATGGCTTGCTTTTTTTGCTCGACATCAATATCAATGCACAGGGCTATGGTTTGTGCAGTTTCAGACATACAATATTGCACTGAGAAATGCCCCAAACCCAAGCATTCTGCTGTTGTTGGATGTTAGTTTGTTTCAGCTTGGAGTTTTCATGATCATTCTGGAGTTTTTTCAGTGCCTGGCAAGTCCCTGTCTGGTCCTGCCCCATAGCCTTCAGCGGACCCGTTTCCTCTTTCACTGCCTCCACCTTGCCTCGCTTCCCCTAGTGCCTGGGCCCTCGCCTTGCAGTTGATGTTCCTGCTGCATCCTGTACCATGCAGAGGCTCATGGGCATCCTGGGCCCAGCCTCGTCACAGGGCTGACACATAACAAGCCAACACTCACTCATGCGTTCATTGATTCACGTGTTAGCAGCTTCTCAGGGCTGGCCTCCAGCGCTGCAGAGCCAGGGTGCAGTCTGGAGGAAGAAAGCATCCACCCAGCCAGGACGGGCACTCCCGGGACAGCACAGGGGGACACCAGTGCTGAGGGTCAAGATGCTCAACTAGCCAGGAGCAGAGGAGCTCACAGGTGGATCCTACTCCTCCTGACTGCCCGGATGCCAGCTTCCCCCACGCCCCTCAGTTAGCCTCCACTAGGACAGCAGCAAAGGGCTCTCAGCTACTGAAAGTGAAGAACTGGAAATTGCATGAAAAGAAAAGGAGAGAAAGCAGCTGGTGAACATTGCCAACCATTTGGTGTGATAACCCAGGGCTTCAAATGATTACTGAAACCAGCTTTCATTTTGATCTTTTCATTTCTTTTAATCTAGCAGATAATTAGAGGGAAATCAAATCCATCCCCAGAGCCAAAGATCAACCTGTCACTTCTGCAGCTCTTCCCACTTACTTTACCACCTCTTCCCTCACACTTTTTTCTTAACACACACACACACACACACACACACACCACAAAAACCCCCAGGTTACATATATTGTTCAATTTATTTAAATACATTCAGATTGGACACTTCCCATGACAAGTACTCTCTTGGGAATAAGCAACTGTTTCCCTCCCTCCAAATTAAGAACTTTCTCATTGCTTTGCAGATTTAAAAACATCCAACTGAAAACTCCCTTTTATGGATGAAGATGCCGCAGTCAGGATGGGGGAGGTTACTCTACCACTCAGTTACAAACAGCACAGCCGGGATTTACCCCCACCGCATCTGACTGCAGGGCCCTGCTCCTCCCCACTCTGCTCTCTCACCTCTGCATGAACACCAGGAGTGGATCTCCATTTCTGCTTCCCCAGCAACTCTCTCCCAAGATGGCATGCTCATTGCAAAGAAGCTTCAAGCACAAGCTGCTAGAAATCAACCAAGCATTCTCCAGTAGGGAGGCAAATTCCAATCCAGCCATCGATGAAAATGATGCTTACAAAGAGTCGTTAATAAGGGACATTACTGTCATATCCAGTGGAGAAAAATAAAAGCAGCATATAAAAATTATATAGATGGTATGGCCTCACCTATAGAACACAGATGAGAACTGTACAAACTTTTATTAACTGAAAAATTAACAATGGTTGATTCCGAGTGGCTGAACTTGAGGGAGATTGTATACTCTACAAACTTTTTTAAGTTTTCTTTTTTTATTTTGATTCATTGCATACAAGTGGATGACAACTGTTGTTTTTCTGGTTATACATAAAATAGAGTCACACTATTTGTATAATCATACATGTACATAGGGTAATGATGTTTGTCTCATTCTGTTATTATTCTTAACCCCCTCCCCGAACCCACCCCTCTTTTTTCCCTATGCAATCCATCCTTCCTCCATTCTTGCCTCCCTCCCACCCCACATTATGTATCATCATCCACTTATCAGAGAGATCATTCGGCCTTTGGTTTTTTGGGATTGGCTAATCTCACTCAGCATGACCATCTCCAACTGCATCCATTTACCTATAAATGCCATAATTTTATTCTTCTTTATGGCTGAGTAATATTCCATTGTATATATATACCACAGTTTCTTTATCCATTCATCTATTGAAGGGCATCTAGGTTGGTTCCACAATCTAGCTATTGAAAATTGAGCAGCTATGAACACTGATGTGGCTGCATCACTGTAGTGTGCTGATTCTAAGTCCTTTGGCTATAGGCCCATAAAGTTTTATAATGAGAAAAGTCTACAGCACTTGTATAATGAGAAAAAATTCGTTAAGAAATGGGCAACAGAGAAGCAGCAGCTTTCACACTAAAAGGCCTTTCGGGGAGCAGGGCTGGGACCTGGCCTGCCAAGAGGCCTCCCAGCCCCACCAGACATTTCACCCAGCTTCCTGCCTCCATTCCTCCTTCCCAACTCTAGTGCTCACTCCTGTCTGAGCAAACGCAAGCCCCACCTCCTTCAAGAAGCTAGCCTTGAGTACCTGGGGCCAGCTACGAGGCCACATCCTATGAAACTGCCATGCTTGTATTCCAAAAAAGGTCTATGGCAACGACTCCATATGGTTCCACCTACTCCTGGGCCCAGCCCACCTTCTTCCCAGACTGCGACCCAGCCTCCAGTTTGGGACACACAATTGCACATCAACAACTTTCTACTTGGTGCTGTTCCTTCTTGTCCCATGTGTGGGTCCTGCTTGAAGCTGCAGTTCTCCTGCCCATTCCAGAGGACACTGGCCAAGTGACAGTGCTAAGGACTTCAGGTCCATCCTCCCAGGGCCAAAACTGGAGGGGATGCTTTGAATCTCAGTCCGTCTCATAAGTGGGGTGGTCCTGGGCATGTCCCTCGACCTCTCCAAGCCTCGGAGTCCTCATGTGTAAAACAGAAGAAGTCATAGCCCCCACTGCAAACAGTTGTTGTAGGACCAGACGGAAATAAATGCAAACATTTACCAGCATGTCATGCCCAGTAAGCACCCCAGAAACCCTTCCTTGTGAAACAGGCCAGGCAGCAACTATGATTCCCTTACATATTCTTTCCTGATTTGGCCAGGTAGAACTGGGTACTAAAACTTGGTCTCTTGAGCTCAGACCATGCTGTGTCCCTCCCAGAAGCTAACAGCTCCTGTTTTTAGAAACACGTGAACACTCGAAGCTCACTGAAGCAGCTTGCAAGGAAATTTCCAGACACATTAGCTACCCCACCCCTACGAGGAATGACTCTGGAAGGGACCATGCAGAAGTCAGCACTGCCATGTCCCCAGTAACGGTGACTGACTGGCCATATGCTCGTCTGGCTTCCCATCTGCTGCTCACACAGGTGACAGGGAGCACGTGCCTACCTGCCAGGCGAGGGGCTGGGTTTCTGCCTAATGGCCCTCTGAAATGACACTCTCACATCAGCTCAGGAAGTCCCACCTTCCCCATAAGTCTCGGAAATGGTTCCCTCTCAACAGACTTCACGCAAAAGAGGCTTTTAGTGGTTACTTCTGGCTTAACGCTTCAACATTTCCAAACGGAAGAGGCTCATCTTGTTTTCTCTCTCACACATAAAATAATGCACCTGTCATTAGTCATCTCCTCTCCAATCTTCCTGGAAAATACAGGCACGTTTTTCTAGTTTGCTGGTGGCCACCTGGACCTGAGGCCTTCAAGGCACAGAGCTGGTGCATCTCCAAGCCACAAGGCCCCGACCTCAGGCCAGTTGTGTGGAGCCTCTGGTGATGATGGGGCAGTTTGATCTCGAACAGTTAAACTTCTGGACTCTTCTCCAGGCAGAGTTCACATCTCCACGGAATCATGTGCTATTTTTGGGCTCAGATCTTCCCACAGCCTTCATGTGTTCCCAGTGAAAAACAAGCTGTGACTTCATTACCTTGCCACTCAAGGCTGTCCCCTTCTGGTCTCCAGGGTTCCTTCTAGCCCCCACCTCCTCTCTAGGAATCTGCCTCCTGCGTCTCTCCAGCCTTCTTGAATTCCTCAGGTTCCCCCACAGAGTCCTGCACCTTTGCCTCCTTCACCAGGAATGTCCTTCCTCTCATTTTTGTGTGTTGAATCCACTCGCCATGTAGACCTTAGCTCTAGGGCTGTTTCCTCTGTTTTTACAAATTCTTCCCATCAGGAAATCATCTCTCACATTCCTCCCTAGGCAATTTGTCTGTGCATTTACTGTACTTAGCACCTTTTGCCTTAGGAGTATTTATGTGTAGGTCTTGCTTCCCCTTCTGGCCTGGGGGTTCATTCACTTCTATAGTTCTCCCCCACTTGGCACACAGTAAGTGCTCAATAAACACTCACAATAAATGAATTCCTGTTTCTCTAATCCATGCACGATGCAAATGAGATGCAAATGAATATGCAAGGAGTCACCTCTGGGTGACCCAGACTTATAATTTATATGAAATCTTCAAAGGTGCTTTGGGTCAGTGTGTGATGATCTATAGGGTCTGGCCACAGAGGAATACTTGGGCATCAACTGAACCCCAGAATTTCAAGGGTCAGTTCTGCACACGTGGATGGGCCATTCAACAGGATGGTCAGATGATTCTTCTGGAAGAGTCTGTTTCCAGTCAGAAAGATAATGTCCTTTACTTAAGATGGCATGCTTAGTATAGATAGTTGGGAAGGCAGTTTCCTATCACTGGTGGGATTTCAATAAGAAATACCACCAGCATAAGGGGCAGGGGCCTGGGTTCAGAAATTTTCTGATTAATATACTTTATTCTTCTGCATTATTGGACAAAGTCACATTCCTTAGTCACACAAGGTCCAGCCATGAAACAGAACACTGGGATATTCTTTACTCTCCATTCTCTTAGAATGTTCTGCCTTTCTCCTCCATTCTACATAGAATCTACCTATTCTGGGGATTCATCTACTGGTTCTAACATGGCTAAGGGTCAAGGTAAGAAGGAAAGCTGGAGCCCCCAGGAAAACCTTCAACAGACAAACATCTCTGACTAGGACCAGAGGTGCTCTGGTAGACTGACTTCTTCCTCTTCAGCAAACCTGGTTGTTATGGTGACAGAAGGTAAGTAAAACAGGAAGGGGATTGTGAAATGTAACCACAGGAGAGGGGGCTTCTGGGCCTTATATAAGTCATTTCCAAACAGATACCTTTGAATAAGCCTACAACCCAGCTCCCAGGCACTTGAAGCAGCAAGATGTCTATAAAACCCCCTCAGATTTCTCCAACCGTCTCTGCCTTCATTTTATGTTACTTTGGGGTTTAATGATTCCTAAGAAGGGGCCCCAGTTACCAGAGGTATCTATGTTCAGGAAAGGAGCACAGTATTCAAAAAATGACTCCCCAGGGGTACACTGACCTTCTAAAATGTAATCAATTGATGGAATAATTACCTTGTCTTAAAAAACAGTTGGGGAATGTGATTTATTCACTTCTGCTGGTTTTTAAAGAAAAGACAGACTTAGCCTATCCAAATATCTGGAGAGAAGTGGGAACGTCCTGGTGATTTTACTGGTTTTTTCCCTCATCCTCAAAGCAAAGCTTTGAACGTGCAGGAGAAACTGAGGTCAGAGCAGTAAGTGAACGCTGATGAGAGGCGAGGTTCAGATCCAGCTCCGACACTGCCCGTGAGACGCTTTGTGACTTGAGGCAGGTTAGTGACTTCCCTTACACATGGTCCAGGGGCCCAGAGCAACTGTGTCCACATCTCAAATAGGCCACCTTGGGAGCCAGTGAGTCACCTGTTCACCCCAAGCGTGATTTTAAAGAAAAGCTGGACAGACCACTTGGCGACCCCAAGAGGCAGCATTTGTCTAAGGCTCTTGGATGTCATGAGTCCTTGACATGCAATTTCGTAGTACGGCCATGACAATCCATCCAAGGAGGTACCTTGATTCCCATTTTACAGACACAATCCAAGAATGAAGCAACTTGACCACACCCACAGCACAGTGACCAGAGAAGAGAGCTTCCGCCCCAGCATGGCTGATGCCAAGTCCAATGCTGCTCCTCCCTTAGGAACGCTTCCAAGGGAGATTTTCAAACCCCGGAGCTAACTGACATGGCGATGTCTAAGATCTGTGCTTCTATCAGGAAAACGGAGGGTTGAATTAAAATCAGAGGTTCTAATAACTTCTCATTGCAGAGAAGACGCTTTCCCCTCAAATGAAATCTCACTTAGAGAGCCAAAATATAACATAGATCACTGCAGCACCCTTCTGGTGGAAAACGAGATGGCTTCCAACCAAATGTCCATCATCGACAAAACAGATAGCGAGATGGGGCCTATCTGTCATGAGGAGGAGTGGAGTCCTGGCACTTACTGCAACACAGGTGACCTTTGAGAGCATTGTGCTGAATGAGGAAAGCCAATCACAACAGGCTGCACAGAATAGGGAATCCATCGCAGATGGGTAGTCACCAGGACCCAGGAGATGGTGGGCTGTCGGGGGTGCACTTAATGGGATGGGTTTTCTTTCGGAGTGATGAACATTTTGGAGCCATATGGAGTGATGGCTACAGAACATTCTAAACGTACTAAATTATAGTTTTTGTTTTGGGTGCTGGGGATTGAAGCCAGGGCCTCACGCATGCTAGGCAAGCGCTCTGTCACTGAACTACACTCCTAGCCCCCAAATCATACTTTGGTTAATTTTACAATATATGAAATTTGCCTCCATATAGATGATGTTTCCAGAACCCCGCCCCATCAGCCCCCTTCCCACATTCCTAGAGTGCCTGCACAGAACCCTAGTATGCAAATCAAGAGAGGTGCTAGATATGGCTGAATGTCACCACAGTCAAACAGTTTCACATGACGCTGCCTTCCTCCTTCAGTAACCAAAGGTAATTTCTTGTAACCCACCAAATAAATATGGCCTGGTGACGTCTTGCACCCTAGAAATAGAACCTTCCGTTGGTAACCAGCTCCAATGTCAGTTCTAGTCCCCAGTGATCTTACAGCTCCAGTTTTAAGAGATGTCAGTGGTTTTAAATGCAAAATTCTACTTTAAGTGGGAAAGAGAATAATGATTAGTATTATTTTTGTTGGTTTGTTTCATGTCTAGTAGATAGTTTTACCATTGATTATTAAAATGAGCATTATAAAGCACCTACTATAAATTAAAAGTTTTCCTCATTGCTTCATTTAAATATCGTTATCCCATTATTGGGGCTCGAAACAGCTGTGCAACATTCCCAAGGTCTCACACCAGTGGATAAAGAGTCAGAATTCGAATTGCAGTATCTTTGGCTCAAGAGGAAGCACTTCTTTTTTTTTTTTTTGAACCGGGGATTGAACTCAGGTGCACTTGGCCACAGAGCCAGATCCCCAGCCCTATTTTGAATTTTATTTAGAGACAGGGTCTCACTGAGTTGCTCAGGGCCTCGCTAAGTTGCTGAGGCTGGCTTTGAACTCGAGATCCTCCTGCCTCAGCCTCCCAAGTGCTGGGATTACAGGTGTGCGCCACCCCGCCTGGCTAAGAGGAAGCACTTTTGAGTATGCCATGGTGGATATTTGCAGGGTCAAGTTCCTCTCCCCATAGAATGCCTGAGAACTATTAGTCCCAGCAAGAAAGGGACCCAGGCTATAAGACCTGGGGTTGTACAGAGATGTGACACACGGACACATGTCTGGTGCCCCTTGGAATGAATGTGTCTCTGAATCTTTCTAGATCAGGCTGGGAGCCGAGGGGTTCAGGGCATCTACACATTATCTCAATTTGCCTGGGGAAAGTGAAGACCCACTTTGACAGTCTTGATGGCCAACAGTCCCCAAGGAGGAACTAATGAGGGACATTTCCAATCCCTTTTGCTCAAGAGTTGGAGACAAAGCTAGGATAACATTTGTTTTAAGGTTTAGGTCAGATCCCATGCAAACAGTAGAAATTGCTTCTAAAAGTAACTTTCATCTGGAGGTCTATGTGACATCATTTAATGCAGGTGGAGTGACAGGGTCTCAGAACTGGACTTAGGATTCAGCACTACAGCACTGCATTTTCTGTGGGCACAGACCTGGTGCTTTTTCAATTTATTCCTGAAACATTTCTAGACAAAGGAGTTGAGAATAATTTCAGCCTTTTTACTCTGCATGGTAAAGTTCAAATGAATAATAATACTCCCTTATGCATAAATGCACTTTACAGATTACAAAGTACTTTTATAGATAACCATTGCTGGGTAAAAAATAAAATAAAGTGAAATTAAAGAAAAATACCAGTAACTGGCATTTAGCTATTAAAATGTACCCTTACATTGTAGGTAAGAAAAAGGGTGAGATGAAAGGGTTTTCATATTAAAATTGAAGTCAGGTTCTTGAAGTTCTAACTGTTCCTACTTATCAATAAAAAAAGTCAATGCATTTTAAATTAAAAATGAGATGCTGCTACTTATAACTTGATAAATTGTAAAATGCCTTTTTCATCCTTCCCAATCAATGGTCCTGTGTCCCACTGCTCTTAAACCTCAGACCTGCAGCTCATGTAGATTATATAGGTGAAGGTAAAGGAAAACAACTAGATAGAAAAAGAAAGTTGATTTTTGTTTCAATGCCATTTAATGTAAAATACCACTGTATAGTGGAGCCCTCCCATTTCTTCATGTTGGGTGGCAGAGGTTAAGAAGGCTCAGGCCACATCTGGTTTTTGAACTTCTCATTCCCACCCAAAGAATCAGAATGAGAATGTGTCAAGGTCATCCTAGATCAACTGCACTACCACGCTCTGCTGGCATAGAAAGCCACCCAAATCTTTCCAAGATCAATAATTTTTTGAGGGATGAGTTTTATGGCAATTAATCTAACCAAATTGCAACTGACCATTGCTTTCCTCAAGGGCTGGCATGTCACTCAGCCGCCCTCATGTTTGAGTTGCTCAGAGGATTCTGCAGCCCTGACGCACTGCTGCTGTGAGGCCACACCTGGAGGATTGCCCACACAGACCACATGCGGAGCCTTGCCAGCAAGGGTAATCCGTGCCTCACTCAGCAAAGGACTCACTTGAGAAGCTGCCATGCAGTCTGAGAAGAGGGCAGAACCTTCAGAGTCCATGTCCTGTAGGCAGAGCGGGGTGCTCGACCACGGCTGTGCAGTAGAATCATCTAGGGAACCTAAAAATCTCTGTGACCCGGCAGCCAGGCCAGGCCAGCATCTCTACATGGGGACATCCCCATATTGATGCTTTTGAAAGCTCCCCAGATAGTTCTAATGTGCAGGCTGAGAGAAACACTGCTGCAGGGTGGCCCTAACAATATCTGGGCTTGAGCCCAGTTGGAGTTCCCTCAGTAGAGGAACCTGCTAAACATCGCTTGCCTGGGGAAGCCAGCACTCCCCTGGGTCTTGAACCCAGCCGAGAATGGCTTACATGTCTGGGAGCATTTGGTTGGATCTGACATATCAGGGGTATGGGATGTGCTATGGCTTTGGTCTTTCTGCCCAAAACATAAATAATGATATTTACTCAACTACTTTGTGACAACCTGGAATTTGGCAAAAACAGAATGAACTATATACCCAAGTGAAATGTCATTCATTCCCAGATGACTCTGTGGGGGAGAGGCACAGAACATATCCCACCCAGTGTCCCCATATAAGGTCCCACTGGGTGGCCAAGGATGGAGACTTGTAACTGGTAAATATGACATAAGCATCAGAAGCTCATCACAATGGTTCCACAAATTTTGAAACTAAAAGTTTCAAGAGCAAGAGCATCAACACCACAAAGAAAATCAAAAGGAAGTAACATCCAGTTATTTGTGGCCTCTTCTGTGTTTTTATTCCACCCTTTCTGTGCTTGAGGATTTCAAAGAGAAGCACCCCAGGAACAGGGGCATGCACGTCCCTGTCACCGAGGGAAAGTGAGAGCTTAGAAGAGACTTTCCGGATTTAGGTTAGAAATTCATTCGGAACCCCAAATGTCAGATTAGTCCTGACTTTGAATCACTGGTTGCTTGGGGGATTATGTTTATAAAGTGAAAATGTGATTTATTCCATTGTTTATTATGCAAATCTCCTGTGTTAACAGGTTCCAAGAACCTAACTCACCTGCTTAGGACACAAAACAGTTAGGAAGCAGAGTTGATAGAAATGAATGACAGAAAATACTTACCGGTTCTCTCTCTTCTTCTTCAGCGGGTCCATGAGGCGCAGTGTGTCTCTGATCACAGCCACTTTGACCTCCTCGTCCACAAGGCTGGGGACATTTTCGAACACCCCTGGAGAAAGCTTGAATGGGTAAGGATTCTGCATTACAGTGGGACCGTGATTCCATGCCAAGTGGCAATCAGTGTGCCATCCTCCTGCTGGCTGTGGGGTTGTACTGTTTTGCTTGAGCTAATCTACAGAGGAAAATTTTTAAACGCTTCCTTTATACTACCTTGAGAATGTCAATACCATTTTGTAAATTACCCAAATACACCAAGAGAAGAAATAGCACTGAGCTTTTCGGATTTTCAAAATGATACATGCTCACTGTGGAAAAGCTGGAAATATAGAAAGGGGCGAAGGAAATGAAAAGAATTGAGATAATCCCCCAAGACCCAATACTAATATCGGGAGTATTTTCACCCAGTTTTTTTAAATGCATTTTTGGAGGGTGGAGAAAAATATAACCACTGTTCAATGTTACTATTTATCTTAGTGATTCAAGCATGTCGACATGGCTGAATCATATTCATAGAATTTCAATTAGTTCATCTCCTGAGGCTAACTAATTAGTTCATGTCAAAACTGATGGAAAGGCTCAGCTGCTTCTAAGTTTCCAGACCTTAAAAATGGGAAGAATGGCATGCTGGGAAATTACCATAGGTCGGAAAGGTCTTATATTAATAGACTCTGTTCAGAGCTCAACAGAACTGAAATGATTTCACTCGAACAGAACTTTGCTGTGAAAATTTGAGAGCATCGAGTCTTCTGTAGCCACGTGGACACCCTGAGAGTTAGAACCCTGGGTTTTCTAGCAATATAGTCGACGAGGTGCTCAGAGTACTTACTTCGCACTCATGTTCAATTCTCATGCTGGGATTTGCATTTACTTCAAGGAGAATGGGCTTCAGATTTTTCATCAGTAGGATGTCAAAGCCTAAGATCTGAGCAGAATAAACAAATTCAGAATCACTCCCTCCAGCAACAATTTCTTTTCAAGGAATTGAGTATGGTCTTAGGGTCACTGAGAGGAAAATGAATTCAAACGCGGTCCCCAACTTTGGCCTTGACCCTGGCTGCTCTCGTCCACAGCCCCTGCTCCTCTGGGCGTGCTTGTCAGACCAAATGGATAGCAGAAAATTTTATAGAAACCCTGGTAATGGGATGCGTTCCCATAGTGCATTTCAGCACTATCTGTGTCGTCCAGAGTGCTGTAAAACGATGACCTCCGTCCTCTTTAACAGGGTTTTTATTATGTTAAGGATTAGTAGTAGTCCATCATTCTTCCCTCTGCCTTTTCTTCTGCCCTCCTTGATTAAGTCGCTTCTTAGCTAGATCTCTGAAAACCTCAGGCTGCCTCTCTTAACCTGGAGTGCACATCAGTGTCACACAAGGAACCTTTCAAAACCAGGGCGTTCCCCACCCCACACCTGCTGAGTCAGACTCCCTCCATGGAGCCCCACAGACCCCTTGGGCAATCCTGATAGACCCTGATGGTTAGGGAGGGGGTTGTGCACTAGGTACCAATGACCATACAGAACCCCAATGCCCCGTCAGCTCATTTAATCCGCATGATGATGTCTTTGAAGGGGGGAACTGTGCTCCCCAATTCACAGAAGCAGCAACTGAGGTTCAGAAAGACCCCTGAACTCCCCCACCCCTGCCTACCTTCGAAAGTGACAGCGCCGGCATTCCCGCACAAGCAGACCCATGACACAATATTTGCCACCCGGTGCAGGATAAAGACGTGGGCCCCTTGCTTGAAAAGTCTTAACTATTTAACGATGGAGTCAAGCAGCCTAAAACCAAGACTGAAGCCCTCTGAGGGCGGGGTGCCTCACAGTGTCTCCCCTGGTCACCAACCCACGAGGGGGCCCTGCACTCCAGGCTCACCCCAGCCCCAATCCTTGGATGCCTGTCCTTGACTTCAGCACCCGCCTGCCTCGCTGATGTTTTCCACCGGCCACTCAGGTTTCTTTTAATTCTTTACCAGCCCTTCTTCAGGTGGGGATCACCACCACGGGCATCCTGATCGCTCTGCCTTAAACAGCCCTTCACCTGGATAAGTTCTCACTTTTAAGATCGCTGCTCCTAATGAGATTCCAACTCCAACGATGAGGACTTCAGATTCTCAGAAGGACTCTCATTATCTCTAGAGAAGTGATAATGTAGAAAGTTTCTAACATAATCATACGACCCCAAAGTCTCAAAAAAATAATGTGGAGAATGAAAGAGAAAAAAGAAAACGATATGCTTGTAGACTCTCCTCCTCTGTGGACTCCAGAGGAAAAGATGAGGGGAATCCATTTACTTGTCTATATAGAATA
This sequence comes from Glaucomys volans, assembly GCA_020662805.1. Classification (NCBI taxonomy): domain Eukaryota; kingdom Metazoa; phylum Chordata; class Mammalia; order Rodentia; family Sciuridae; genus Glaucomys; species Glaucomys volans. Next base: position 454,679 of record JAJEJO010048545.1, on the reverse strand, counting down.
TGCATTAGTTAAATGATAATTATTAAACTGCAGCTTCATCTATATTAATGAAATCTAAGCCTGGGTGACCATTCTGGGGAATGAGTCAAGATGAAGTGATGTTACAATGAAGGGCAATGAGAATGAGAAGCTGGGAAAAGTCATCCTCACTCTATTTGTCTTTCCCTGGTCATGAAAAGAAAGAAATGGAAATTCAGTGGAAAATGTTACATGTATTATAGATCTGCTTAATAATATATGACAAGTGGATATGAGTGATGAGGCCTTTAAGAGACCCTGGTGACATCATCAGTCCAACTCCAGATCTGGCCTGAGACGTGCGGTGGTGATGAGGCTACAGAGAGAGGCAGGCTGCGGTGCCAACATTTATCATCCTCAGTCATCAGCTCTTACTTTGTGCTACATCTTAGAAGTCTGGACCTGTGTGCTCTCAGCCTGGAGGGCTCTTTTCAGCTCAATCCCCCGTGGATTCATGAATGCAAAGCCTAAAAATGCTGGGAGCTGGAGAAGGGGGTGGTGGAACCTCATCCGCCATAGTAGCCTGAACTCACCAATGTTATGTTTTTCAGAAACTTTGATGCATAATTTTAATATGTTGGGTCTTGTATAGGAATGCTTTGGAGTCCAAAAGACCTGAGCTCCCATCAACTCCGCCTCTTTCACTAGTTAGGTAAGGTATTTAGTTTCTCTGAATCTCATCTGAAAAATGGCTCCCAGAGTCATTGACAACAGAAGTGAAAAGTAATATCTAGGGCTATGCCCCTGACACAGAAGTACTCAATATATGCTCCAGTTTCCTACCAATCCCACCAATAAGAAATGGCGTTATTGTGCTTTGGAATCACAAGGAACTATTCATATTCGGGTTCTGCCTTTAACTTGGGGACTACAGGCAAGTTAGCTGGTGGCTATAAGCCCTAGTTTCCTCATCTGTAAAACAGGAGTATATAGCACTAATCTTAATTAATTCATTAACAAAGTATTTACTAAATGCTTTCTATGTCCCAAGGAAGCTTCCTATATCCCTAGCTGCTGAAAATATCACAGTGAACTAAGCGACGTGCCTGGCCTCTTGGGGTTTACACTCTTGTAGAAGAGAGGCAGGATCAAATACAGATCATGCAAAGGAAAGCATTTCACACAATGCTTGACACCTGGTAAGTGTTTAATGAAGGACAGCTTTATTCTATTTTTTTCACGAGTTCAAGGCAATGTGAATTATTCTCCTTTCGAAAGTTCAATGAAATATCCAGGCACGGATAGGCATGGATCTCAGTAAGCAGAATCACAAAACTGGGCTTAGATTTGATCTTGTCATATAATCCCAAAAACATCTGTGCTGGCAAAAAATGGGGAATTTACTTGGCCCAGTATTTTTTTCAAAATGAGGTTCTTTTCTGGGAAAGCAGGGAGGAGGCCAACCAATTGGATTGACTAGTACCTATTTTTATAAACTAGGATTCCCAGGGGGATACTTCAAATTTTATTTTTGAGAAACCACTAATTTAGTCACCTGCAGTTTAGAAAGGGAAAGATGATTTCTCTCTAAGTCTCTCCAACATTTGGTAGCAGAGCAGGAATTGTCAAAAAGAGAGAACTTTTATTTTTTTGGTACTGGGGATTGAACCCAAAGGTGCTTTACCACTGACCTACACTCTCAGTCCTTTTTAATTTGAGACAGGGTTTCACTTAGTTGCTAAGGCTTGTCTTAAACTTGCAATCCTCCTGCCTCAGCCTCCCAAGTTGCTGGGATCACAGGTGTGTGCAGCTGTGACTGGTGAGAGACAACTTTTTAACCACGTGAAACTCTGCCTCCCTGAGAAATTCATCCAGCAATTATGTGTTGAGCCCCTTCTACCTGAGGGGCTCCCTGGGAGCTGTTCTTCAACACTGACCTCTAGGAGCTTCAAATCAAGTTGGAAAGGGCCCTGAACAGTTAATTGTAAATTCATGCAAAGGCTCCAAGCCACGGTCCAATAAGAGGGAAGTCTCTCCTGAGCCCCAGAGCTAACCAATCATCTGCATCCAGGGTGTCTCCACCTGGAAGGTCCCAGACTCCTCAAATTCAATATATCCAAACTCACTACCTGCAATCAGCAGTCTCTAATGTGGTCCCCGTGAGTACCATCTCCTAGTAGTTACGTCTTTGTATAATTCCTCCACCTGCTTGAGTGCAGGCTGCATCTAGTGACCTGTTTCTAACAAACAGAACAGGGCAGACATGATGGGATGTTGTTTCTAATATTAGGTCATAAAATGACTGTGGCTTCTGTCTTGGGATGCTTTCTCTCACTGTGAGGGGAGCCACCTGCAGTGTGGCAAGCTGCCCTAGGGAGAGGACCAGGTGGCAAGGAACTAATTTCTCCAGGCAACCTGAGGACCTGAGGTCTGCTAACTGCCTTGTGAGTGAGCTTGGAGGAAGATCCCCAAGCAACTCTGAGGTGGCAGCAGCCCTGGCCAGCCTCTGGACTGTAGTCTCATGAGGGACTTTCAGCCAGAGGCAATCAGCTATATCTAGATTCTTGATCCATAAACACTGTGAAATGATGGATGTTTGTTGTCTTAAGCTGCAAATTTGTTATACAGCAATAGGTAACTAATGCACCATCTTCTCTGTCTAAAATCAATTTTGCTTCCTGTGTTCCTTATCCACCCAATCCAACAAATCCAAACTTCTCCCTTCATCCCTTACATGTAGCTGGTCCCCAACTCCTGTACGCCCTACATCCTAAGAGCCTTCTAGATGCAGCCCATTCTCACTGCTCAGACTCTCTGCAGGCCTGGGCCACCTCTCACCTTTTCCCTGCTCTCAAACGCCCTACTTTAGACCATCTGGCACAAGGCAATGCCAGAGGAAATTTTCTAAAACATAAATAGAATATTAATAGTCCTCTGCCTAAAATCACTACCCACAGAATGAAGTTGCATGGCACATCCTACAGTGCCCTCCAGGACTGGAATCTGTCACACTCAGCTTTATCTCCTCCCCTCACTGCTGCACACCTTGGCCTCTAGTTGTGCTGGCCACCAGTGGCTCCAGGATGCTTTACCGCTCTCTGCCTCCCCACTCTTCTGCCTGGATGGCGTTATTCATTTATCAATCAAGTAGTTACTGAACACCCACTAAATACCAGGCACTGTTCTAGGCACTAGGGTAAAGCTGTGTACACAACAGCTGCCCTCTTGGGGATTATGTTTTAGAGGGGAGAGAGTCCACAAGCAATGAATAATTAAGTCAGGTAAGAATACAGAGTGACACAGGAGGTGGAGGGGAGGGTTTGGTGTTCTAGATAGGACAGCCAGGCAAGGCCTTTCTAGGGAGGTGGCACTTGTCATTTCATTGTCCCATGGCTTGCAGAGTTTCTGGTAAGAATATTATGGTTATTCTTTGTTCCTCTGAACATAGTATGTCTTTCCTCCCTGGCTGCTTTAAAGATTGCCCTATCACTGATTTTCCACAATTTTATTATAAGTCTTGGTGTGTGTGTGTGTGTGTGTGTCCCCTACTCAGGGCTTCTCTAGCTTCTTGAATTGTGAGTTCATAGTTTCTATCAAATTTGAGAAATTTCAATCATTATGTCTTCAAATATCTTTCTCTATGTTCTGTCTTCTACTCTGGGACCCCAATTACACATATATTAGACCACTTGACATCGAATTATAGTTTTTTCCTCCTTTTTCTTGTGTTTAGTTGTGGATAGATTCAATTGCTATGTCTTCAAGTTCAATGTTGGTTTCTTCTTCAGTGTCTAGCTTGCTGGTAATCCCATTCACTGAAATTTTCATTTCAGAGATTCTATTTTCTTCTCTAAAAGCTCCACTTGGTTCTTTTTAATAGCTCCCATTTGTAGCCCATTAATTTAGTATTTTTCTTATAAATTTTGTGCATACTATTTTAGCATTCTTTGTTTCTAGTCCCATCATTTCTAATATCTTGACTCTATTGAATAATTTCCCCTATGGTATAGGTGGCTGGCTTTGTAGAATGTTTAGTGATTTTTTAATTTGATGCTGGACATTGTTGTATTACAATGATAAGCATCTGAATTTTGTCTACCTTTTAAAGTGATGGTCTTTGTTTTTCAGTCATTTTCATATTATTCTGATGCCTTCACATCCTGTTGTTTAAGGTTGGGGCAGAATTCCTCTGGAGTCTTGACTGAATGCTCCCCCAAACCAACAAGGCCTCTCTACTCCGGCCATTCAGAGCTGGAACCCCTCCCTTCCCTGTGTAAGCTCTGGATGTTGTTCAGTTTATTAACTCCTTGGTCAGTCTTTGTCCAGTTTTGTGGATTAATACTCCATGTACCCTTGGTCTAGGACTCTGCAAAGACTCCCAAAGGAACCATGCTGATTTTTCCTGTTTAGCAACTTGCTTTCCAGAGACCCACCTCACAACTTCCAGCCACTCCAGCCTTCCCAAACTTTGATCTCCATCTCCTCAATTAATCAAGGTCACAAGGCTCTATGTAGGTCCCCCTTCCCTGTCCCATGTTCCAGCCATTGCCTGCAGATGGAAAGCTTGGCTTTCCCCCTTTCTACAGGACTACAGTGCTGAGCCATCATCTATTGTCCAAAGCCGAAAACACTTATTTCATGTACATATTCATATATATTTCTGGTGGCCTTGTTTACAAAAGGAGGTGAAGTTCAGTCGTTGTTATTCCATCCTGAGCAAGAGCAAACATCTCAGGAGGTGGCAGATGAACAAGGCCTAAATAAAGGAAGAAAGTAAGTGTTTGGGAAGGGCATTCTAGGCAGAAGAAACAGCAAGAACAAAGGCCACCTTTGAATGACCACAAGAAGTGAGCAAGAAGGAGGGTGGTAGGAGATGCGGTCAGACGGAAGCACAAGAGATGGATAAATAGAGCAGCTGGTAGCTCGTGGTAAGGAGCTGGGATTTTAAGTGCATTGAAAAAGCCAATGGAGGGTCAAGCAAGGGGAGGAACTTGATCCAACTTACATTTTAAAAGAATCTCTTTAGCTACAGTGAGAAAAATCAGCTATAGGTAGTGGGAGTAGAAAGAGGGATGTCAATCAGGAGGCTATCCTTGTACTTCAAGTGCAAGGCAATGGCGGGGTGGTGGCAATGGTGGGGTGGTGGCAATGGCTCTGGTTAGATGTGGTTCCATCTGGGATATATTTTAGAGTGTATTTGCAGAGTTGTTTATGGACGGGGCGGAGGAAGCAGGGGAATAGAATGATAATGACACTGGTTTTTGGTCTGAAGAAATGCTGTTCATTTACTGAAACAGGAAAGATGAGGGAAGTAACTCTGGGAGGAGAATCAAGTTTGACTGTGGACATGGTGGTTGGTGCTCACTAGCTATTATAATGGAAAATTCAGATGGACCATGGGATACACCAAGGAGAGATCAAGACTGGAAGTATGGATTCAGAACCCAGTGTCGTATCACTGGTTCTTAAAGCCCTGGGTCTCCATGAGATCATTTAGGGAGTGATGGTGGATAAGAAGGCAAATTTCCAAGGGTTGGGCCCTGGGGATCTCCAACTTTGCCAAATCCAGAGGAAGATGCTGAGAAGCAGCAGCCAGTGAGGTAGGAAGGAAACCAGGACATGGTGTCCTCACCTCCTGCCCAGTAAGCTCTTCTTCATGCCTTTTGCAAAACTTGTACATCTCCTCTGCCCCAGATGCCTCCAGAAGCCTTCCAGCACTCCGTGTGCCCTGACAGCAAGCTTACGAGGAACTGTGTCTCCCATGGGTTGGTTTTCCCCACTAACCGAGCACTCCTTAGGGGCAGGGGCCTCGCCTTATCCACAGCCACATACTCCACAATCAGCTGAGGCCTTGTCTCAGCAGGTGCCCAGGGAACATGTCAGCATCCAGAAGAAGACAAACATCACAGGTGAAGAACTGGGGATGGACATTCCAGGCAGAAGAACCAGGACGAACAAAGGCCACCTCTGAATGATCATAAGGAGTGAGCAAGAGGGAGGGTGGTAGGAGATGAAGTCACTGGAACATCATAAGTGGCCACAGAGGGCATTACAGGGAAGGTGGGACACTGAGTAGCACCTTAGAAGACAGTGGCTCTCTAAGAATAGAACAGGAGTGAGCAAGCCAGGTTGACCCCCACAGAAGAGAATGGAAGGGCAGAGCTGGGAGAGCACCCACCATGGCCCAGAGACAAGAACTAGATCTGTCCTGCAGGAGTGAGGGCTGGGGCTGGGGTACAGGGAGGCTACGATGGGGCTAGGCTTAGAGGGTGGCAATTACCAGGCCAAGGACTTGAGGTCCAAGCTGTGCTCCTTGGAACACCAGCATTCCAGTTACATTTAAAATGTGAATATTTCAAGTTTTCCTGTAATTCCAAGGCACTTCCTCATAGACAAATTTGAGAACCATTGTTGCTACAGATTACAAGCAACATAATAATCACAAAGACTGTCATTTAACAAGTGATTACTCTGTGCTGGCTACCACGCTAACTGTTCCATATAGCTTGCTCTTACTGGAGCTTATTTGTGCTCTGGGAGGTGGTACGAATATGCTCCAAGATAAGGAAACCCCGGCTAGGAAAGGTTCACTTGCCAAGCTCACCAGCTGGAGTTGCTGGAAGGGGCAGCTGGGATTCACTCAAGCTGGGCGTCTGAGAACAGAACAGAGCCTCGCACGTCTTGTCCTCCTCCCTGGGGGGTGTCTGAGCTGCAGGGTTAGGAGGAGGTCACAGAGAACAGAGACAAAGAGGAGGAGCCTTTTGGGACCTAGGAAATATGTCTCCTCCAAGGAAAGGGTCACGGCCCAGGACAGAATTAGACATGGGGCAGGAAGAAGATCTAGCACAAGCCACAGAATGGGAGAGAATGGTCTTGAAAGCTGAGCTGGAAACCTTCCCTCTGTGTCTGTATTTCTGCCACATGAATCATCTACACCCAGATGGACCTCGTGCTCTAAGCCAGCGCCACACCACTGCCATCAGAAAACAGGCACGAGGACATGTTTCTGGGGCTGCCTGGGCAATGACAGAGGACAAGCTGGAATGACAGGGCAGCCATGTTCCCAGGCAACAGATGACAGGAACCCTGCCCACAGCCTGAGCGGTGCCAGCCGCTGCTCGGGGCCATCCCAGTTTCCCAAATAGCTATTGTGGCTATGATTGGAAAGGGGTCACGGTCACATGGTTCAGATAAATGTAATTTTGTTGGCTAGAGTGAATGTTCTGGAATGTTGCAGTCCGGGCCAGGTCCAGGCTATAAGTGAGGGGGGCTGCATGGCAAAAAATAATTTATTTTATCTGTGCAGAACATTACAGTCTGCAAAGCCCTTCGTGATCTTCACCTGGTTTGAGTTGGACAACAGCACCGTGCAATGGGGGAGGAAACCGAGGCAGAGAAATTAGTGATTTATGCAAAACTGCATGGTGCACGGAAGGCAGGAGCACACCGTGCCAGTAGACCTTTGTGTTCCAAGTCAACTCGGGTATGGAAACCTCTACAAACAAGTGCTCTACCCAGTGAAAAGAGCAAAGAAGGCAGGAGAGGACTCCAAGGAGAGAAAGATAAAATTCTATCTCAATCTCTGTATTTGAAATGCGGGGTAAAACAAATTCCAAACATCTAAAACTTTATATACTGGCAAAGTGTTTTCACCTACATTATTTTACAACACTCCTAAAAAGGCAGGCAGGGAAGTGAGTGCAGGTGATTTAGAGAGAGGGAGAGGCAGAGAGAGAGAGGGAGAGACAGAGGCGGAGGACGGTGAAGACAGCGGGAGAACGCTTTGCCTCTGGCCGCTCCTCCTCGCTCCCCAGGCCTGGAAGCATTCAGTGTGGGCAAGTGGTGGAAAATGGCTGTGGTTCCATTTGCTAGACATGATCTGTCCAAACCAGCGGCTGCCTGTCTGTCTGCCCTTTAGTCCCCCACCATGTGGGCCCTAGCTCCACCCTGATGGCTGCCCGAGGCAGCCTGTCCACAGCAAGACAAGCAGCAAAGTGGCCATCCTGGCCTCCCTGCTCCCACTCTGCCCATGCCAGGGTTCTGTGGCTTGGCTGTGCCTGTCGGATCCCACATGATACTCCTGGGATAGCTGCCACTGTCAAACAGATGCCACCACACAGTCCCCCAGGATGACCCCTGGACAAGGCCACGTTGCAAAGCCCTCCATCACCCTCACTTCCTGGTGGCAAGGGTCAGTCAGGACTTGTTTCTCTGGCCCTGCCCCTAAGTGCTGCTCACTTAGCCTTTCTGTGCCTTAAACCGTCTACCTGATGGCCGAGTTGGGCATCCTGCCTGGGACCCACAGGCCTGGGGTCCAAAGCAGATCACTGGATGATGGCTGTTCCCTCCTGGTACTGGTCACTTCCTGAATTCCTTTCAAAGGCATCTACCTGTCTGCCTGGGAGCCCTGATACTGGTGCCCAGCCCCTGGAGGAGCCTCTCTGGGTTTAAGGCTGCTCTTGGGGACCAGCCTCCTCTTCTGCTGGTGAATTAGTACCCCATCCATTGGAGACACTGCTCCATCCCTTTTCTCTCCACTTGGGGGTCCTCCTGCTGTAGCCTGGAAACACCCATGTGTCCCCTGACAGAAGAGCTGATAATACGCCATGCATGTTCACAATGCAGTTAACAACCGTGCAAACGAGGCAGGACCAACAGCCCCATGGACATGGGTGGACCTTTGAAAAATTGCAAGTGATGGAGAAGAATGTTGCAGAAGACCACATGCTTTACAACAGTGTTTTTATAAAGCTCAAAAACAATCAGAACAAGACAGTATACTGTTCAGGAATACATTCAGGCACAATAAAAAGTATTTTGGAAAAGCAAGGAAATGCTAAACATAAAATTCAGGATGCAGTTGCCTCGGGGTGGTTCAGGTTTAAACAGGGTGGGAGACACACCAACCCGACTTCTCGGGTTGGGCGGTGGTTGGGATGAGCCTTTCGTTCTGCTTCATGGCTCACAAATACGTTCCATATATTCTTTTTATATCCACGTCCATTGCTACAAAACAACTTTAGAGTAGCTGAGAGGGTCCCAGAAGTGCCTTCTTGCCTTCTCTTCCCCATTCTGACTCTCTGGTGGCAGAAGAGTGTGCCTACTTGGGCCCGTAGGCACTAGTCCACGTCCCTGTCCCACTACACTGGCAGCGAAGGGACTTGGAAGATATCCCACACACGGCTCAGGGAAGTCCCCAGTCCACCTGCTAGTGATGAGGGACAGCTCAGCTGGCCCCTTCCCATGTCTTCGAGGCCCCTCCTCTTCTGCCCTCCCGTGACTCCCCTATGGTGTCTCCACCACCACTGCTGGGCCTCCTTCTCGGACTCCTCCTCCTCTCCCTGATAGCACCCCCAGGTGTCTCCTGGCTTCTTGTCACTCTGCAGCTCCTCATGTCTGCAGTCTCATCTGAACTCCTGAATTCCTGTCTCTTTCTCCAGCCCAGACCTCTCACTCCTGAATTCTACCCCAAATGTCCCGTTTTCCAGCCACCCTCTCCCCTGGGGAGTCACGTAGGCACTTTAAACCTAACTCCTGGCCCTACAAGACTGGTCCCGTCTGGTGGCCTCTGTCCATCCACCCAAGTGCCCAAGCCACTTGTGAGTCAGACTCAGTTCCTCCCCTCCCTCACTGCCATACACTCTCCTCTCCCTCTCAGTCCATTGAATCCCCAAGTCTGGCCATTCAACCTCCTTAAACTGCCCAGTGATCTGTCCTCTCCATCTTCACCAAGACCTTTCCAACCAAGCCAATGTGTTTCATGTGGTAGGAAAGCAATTACCTGGGTGTCTCCCCAGCCAGCCTGGCCTCCATCCTTCCCTGCAGGTGCCGTGTTCTTTGGAACAGGCAGATCTGAGGACAGCCTGTCCTCTGGTGGCCCCGCTGCCTCAGGCTCTCCATGACTTGCCCCATCCACCTGTCCCACCTCATCTCCCCTCCACATCTCCCCGCCCTCCAGCCCCGTAGCCAACCCTTCTCAGCACCTTCAACTCGCCACCCTCCCTCTTCCTCTAGGGCAAAACAGGTCTCCCCCAGAACACTCTACCACCCCCGCTCCTTCCAGCCGGCTTCACCTCTTTCTTCAGGTTCAATTCAACTGCCATTCTCTCCGGGAAGCCTTCCCTGACCACTCCTGTGGGGAAGATGTCAGAGGCTCCGCATCTCACAGCACCCAGGACGTTACCGATCTGATTCCAGCACTTGCAACACTCCCTAATAATTGCCTAAGTGTCTTTCTCCCACTTTGACTCTGCATCCATCAGCAGGAATCTGACCTTCCATCTCACTAGAACCAAGACAATACCTGACCCCTGCTAAGAGGCGGCAAAAATTGTCAAATGAAGATACGAAGGTATGAATGGCACCCTGCCTCCCGCATGGTGTCTTGTTGAATTCTTACAAGAATCCTTTAAAGCGGGTACTATTGTCTCATTTTACAGGTACCTGAGAGGAAGTGACTTGCCCCAGAGTACATAGCTAGTGAACAGAAAGCTAGAAGTCAGGCCCCAGTTTTAACACCAAAGCCCACACTGGCCACCATCCTGTCCCAATCCCTGACCATCCCCCGCACCCTGACCCCTTATCCCCTCCCTAGGCCTGGTCTGACCTGGTCAAGATTGGGAACTCAGAGCAAGACCTGGCAATGGTTACCTGGAAGCATGTGGGCCCCGGCCTCCCCGTGGGGATGTCCGATTGGTAGAAAACTTTGAGCTCCGGAGTCAGGGCGATAACAGTCTTAATCACCAAGGAGATGATGTCGGACCAGACCTTCTTGATGTCAACGCCTTTGGAAGACAACTTGCAAAGAATGCTGGAGAAAGTCCTTTTGCTTCCTGTGCTGACACTGTCTGAGTGGATGAAGTTGCTGCTGTGGATATTCAGTGAATAGTTGGTTAAGTGCATAAAGACACGGTGCAGATTTTGGGGACTAGGCTCCTGATATGGCTCTGTACAAAATCTAGAGAGTCCATCTTTGGCTATATAAATCTCTAAGGGGTCTAAGGATTTTAGCAAGACGTACAGACGAATGTCAAACTTGAGCTTGTCGATAAGGAGAGGTTTGCAGATGTACTCCTGGACCACGGCCGGCCTGCTCTGGAGGGACCCCGTCAACCGGATGTCACTGGGGTCCTTAATGAGGTAGATTCCATCACCCTGACAACCACCATCAGGTTTCACAATGAAAGTGGGCTTCCAGGACGGGTTATTGTCTTTTACCATTCGAACCTGGGAGGGGGAAAAAGAATAGTTAGCATTATATTCTTTTCCCTGCTGGATCCTTAATACAGACATTTGGTGGATGAGTAACAAAATCATCCCCACCTACTGAGTACTCGCCATGCATCTTCCATGGGGATGACACAGTGACATTCTATGCAACTGTCCTCAATCTTCTGCTCCAGAGGGAGAGGGGAGAGTACAGGGATTGGCAGTCACAAGACCTGGGTTCAAATCTCATTTCGCCTTTATTAGCTCTTCCCTGGAGCAAGCCACCTAACAGTGACATTGAGAATAGGGTGGTTGAATACCCTTGTGAATGCCCAGGGTGTGCCAGGTACTGTACTAGACAAGTTATCTCATTGAACCTCATAGAAACATGGTTGTTCCTTTCCTACGATGTAGAAAATAGAGAGGGAACCACCATTGTGAAGAGTGGGCATTGGAATCAGACTGCCTGGGTTCAAACCCTTCCCTTACTGTGTGACCTTGGGCAAGTTACTTAAGTTATCTGTGCCTTTGTCATCTGTTATCCGTGCTGAGGATCAAATGAGAAAACACATGTAACAGGCTGTGAAAAGCAACCAAAACCCCACTTACTGCTATTTTTTAAAAAAGATAAAATTTTCCTGCCAAGCAAAGGGTAGAGGGCAGAAATCTAGATCAATGCCCCTAAAGCCCTTGTACCTTCCTCTATACCACCATGTTCTTGTTCCCTCATTTAAAAAGGGATACAAAATCGTACCCTCACCTGGGCCAAGCAAACACCAAACAGAGCTGATACTCAGGAAATGCACATTTTATCACTTACATCCATGCTTAAGTTCATCTGGTAGACTTGCCCAGTCCTTCAGTTTGTTGAGATCTTTTTGAAACTAGTTTTTGTCATCCACAATATTTGCTTTCCTCCCAGCTCCAGGGTAATTAATTATCCAGGCACATGACCAGTCCAGATCCTAACCTGCTGTTGTGCCTGATTCCTCCAATGCTATGGTTTGAGTGTGTCCCCCAAAGTTGAAAACCTAATCCCCAAACTTATATATGGAAATGGAGCCTTGTGTGAGTGAGCGTTCCATTACTGTGACAAAATACCTGAGAAAATCGACTTAGAGGAGGAAAGTGCGATTTTGGCTCATGGTTTCAGAGGTTTCAGTGCGTGGTCACTTGGTCACGCTGTTTGGGGGGCCTAGTGTGAGGCAGCACACCATAGTGGAAGTGTGTGGCAGAGGAAACTGCTCACCTCATGGCAGCCGGGAGGCAGAGAGAGAGAATGAGAAAAAACTAGGGTCCCCTGATCCCCTTTAGAGACATGCCCTCAATGACCTGACCTCCTTCTACCAACCCCTGTCTCCTAAAGGGTCCACCACTTCCCAATAATGCCACAGGCTAGCAAATAAGCTTTCACACATGACCTTTGGGGGATAGTGACAGTCCAAATTGTGACAAGCTTTGAGGGGGTAATTAGAATTAGATGGCATCATGAAAATAGGACCCAAGACAGCATTAGTGACTTCACTTTTTTTTTTTTTCTGCGGTGTTGGGGATTGAACCCAGGGCCTTGGGCTTGTGAGGCAGGCACTCCACCAACTGAGCTATATCCCCAGCCCAGCATTAGTGGCTTTATAAGAAGAGGAAGAGAGACCCAAGCTAGCACACTTGCTCTGTCTCGCCCTGTGATGCCCTCCGCCATGTTATGGTGCAGCAAAAGGCCCTCACCAGATACCAGCACTTGCTGTTGGACTTCCCAGTCTCTGTGACTATAAGAAATAAATTTCTTTTCTTTATAAATTACCTAGTCTCAGGTATTTCATTATAGCAACAGAAAAAATGGATTACGACACCCAGACATTATGAGACGCTCTGTGTGTTATGAGACGCTCTGTGCGACGATGGAGAAAGCATGGACTGAAATGGCAGGAGAGGAGGTTTTCACCAGGAGAGTGGAGCCGGAGGGAATGTAAAGGTTGGAAACAGAAAATAAGAGGAAGTCATGTTCTCTGTGGCTTCCAGCATGCAGCCAAGAGCAGACCCCAGCAGTCCAAGTGGGTGGCATGCCCTGGTGCTGCACCCCCCTGTGCCCCCACCTTTGCTGGGGAAGCCTGACCCAGGACATCTGTACTCGGAAAGTACTTATCTCTTTGACCAGCCCATATTTCTAAGTGAAGCTTTTGCCAATTCCTCGGGCACTATCAGTTATTCCGGGCTTGTAAAGATCTTTAACAATGGAGAAACACTTAAAGCTTTAATAATGGTCCACATCAATTGTTTCCCCTTGTCAGCAGGATTTGAGAATGGAACTTCACAAGAGATCAATGAGGGCCTCCCAGGCCTTCCCAAGCCTCGCGTGCAACTGTGACCTTGACGTTTCTGTAGTTATTTAATATTCATCCAAAGCGTTCATACACATGGTGCTTCACAGTAAATGTGAGTGTCCTGGACAAACGGCAGTCATGGATCAGGATGTGAAAAATGTCAAGTTTGCACTGATGGGTAATTTTTCCCTCTGGAAGGTGTTTGCTGTGCCAAAGATGCTAACAGTTCAATGTATTATGAGGAGCAATGTTTTCTCCTTCGAATTCAGTGTATATGCCTTAAATAAATTAAACTGCACGGTCAATAGTCTCTGTCATTCATTGCATTACTGAATATTTCTTCTGCTCTTTGCCTGAGTAGTAACTACACACCAAGACCATTAATACTAATAGAATCATCGAATTTTTAGACCTGAAAGTATCCTCGGAGATCAGCGTCATCCAATCCTCCCATAATTCAAAGGGGAGGCTGAGGCTTAGAAGTGACATGACTTGCCCTGGGTCCCAAAGCTGGTTAGTGGGATGGTTAGATTGAAAACGGAGGTCTCCTGATCCCACCTCAGGTTCACTGTGTCCCTTTGTGCCCTTGGTAAGATGAAGTTCTCTTCTTCAGGTTATTACAGGGCAGACTCTCAACGTCTCAGACAGTACTGGTGTCTGAACGCTGGCCTTACACCAGAGTCCAGCCCACGAGCATGGCCAGCTTGGAACTGGATCTGTGGATCCTGAGCTGGTCAGGTGGCTCCAGTTTCCAAATCTCCTGTCTGGGTTCCTGACTGGTTAAAATACCGGTACGACCTATGGGAGAGCTTCAGAGTTGCTCGGAATGTGATTCCCATAGCCATAAGACCCTTTGGAGACATATTCAGGAAAAGGAAAAGATTTTTCAGAATTTATACCCATTATGCTCTGAGGTTTTCCTCTAGGGAGACCCCACCCCCACCCCCACTGCTAGTTACTAAAGCTAAGAACGAATGCACTGGTTCTTATACCTGGGCCCCTGCCCCAGAAATCCTGCCTTAGATCTTAGCTGAGAACTGAGCTTGTGTATTTAGGAAAAAGCACTACAGGTGATTGCGATGTGTACTCTGCCTGAGAATCACTGAGCTAATGTGAGTTAAATAAAAATACAATCTGAAACCAACATCTTGCATGAAGTTCTCCGCCGGGGTGTTAGCAAGAGCGTGAGGAAGGCTTGTGCTTAGGCTACAGCTGATGGTATCTCTAGTTTTCACCAAAGCTGCTGCTGGATGTGAAATCCATTATCTTGTAACCGTATAGGTGGACGGCTCAAAGAGATGGAGGATGTGGCGGCCAGATTACGCGGCTCTCATCAGGTTTACTGAGGAATTTCTGCATCTTTTACTGCCCCCTAGTGGATGTTTAGGAAATGCGGCTGGGAAAGTCACCCTGTTCCAACACTACAACTCCATTGAGATGTTAAGTCTTAAAGAAGCACCACTGCAATATTGGAATATTATGCAGCGTGAAGAAGGAAGGAAATTCTTACAACGACAAAGATAGATCTCGAGGACAGAGTTCCAGGGAAGTAGTCCAGACTCAAAAAGACAAACGCTGTATGATTCCACATATGTGAGGTCCACGGAATAGTCAGATTCTTAGAGACAGAACCAAGAACGGTGGTCGCCAGGGGGCGGGGTTATGGGAATAGGATATTAGTGTTTAATGGGTGCAGAGTTTGTTTTTCAAGATGAAGGAAGTTCTGCACATAGATGGTGGTGATGGTTGCACAGGGTGATTGTACTTAATGCCCTGAATGTCACAGTTTAAAAGGGTTGTGCTGATAAATTTTGTTATGTGTATTTTACCCCAATTTTTAAATCAAAAATTAAATTTTTTTAAAAAAATAGCTTTTGATGAGTTGGGAAAAAATACTGAGGTGAAAAACAAAATCTGGATTTTGGTCCCAGTTTTGTTGGGCAATTTCTGACTTGTGACCTTGAGAAAGTCACCTAACCTCCCGAGATCTGTTACACTCACCTATAAAACACAGGGGCCACACTAAGGTTCCTGGCTTCAGCCGGCTAACAAGTGCTGAACAGTGATTTATCTTGACATCTCCACAGTTGAAGGCTGTGTTACACACATGCAGGTGGCATTAATCACCCGAGAGGTCATGCTGTGCTGTTGTGATCAGCGCTCTGGATGATCTATAAGAGCGGGAGATTTACGGTGCTTCTGAGGAAGTCAGCTGGGCGTCTGGGAGAAGCAAGCTAAAATATTGGGAGGGAGAGACGCAGCGACTGGAATACCAAGCCACAAAACATTATGAGCAGTGAGGGGCAGGCAAAAGGACAATTTCTGAAGAAATACCTGCCTGCAATACCAGGGAAGTCAAAGCCAATTAGAGCAGCCCTTCGTCACTCAGGAGGATTTGCATTCAATCTCAGCAGCCCAGTCCCTGGGTGTCACAGGTACAGGCTGCAGATCTTAAGCAAAGACAAGTTTCTGTAGACAAAATAGGTATCACAAAGCTCACGCTGGCAGGACCTGCCCGCTGCAGCAGCCTGCACCTGGCACCCAGGGCAGATTCCTACTCCCAATGCTCAAGGCAACTCCTGAGGCCGGTTCAGATGAAGGCAGCCTGCGGGCAGGTGACCAAGGCTAAACGGGAAGGATGAGAAGGGGCAGAGCAGGAGGTGGAGCCGTGGGGCCAAGAGGAAGAACTTGAGCAGATAATGGAAAGCAGGAGAGAGCAGGTACATCCAGTGCCCTGCGAATGGAGGAGAGCAGCAAGGGTGTGAAGAGGGCAGTGCACTGGAAATCCCACCAGTGAGATCAGCAGGGGCCGGGTCACACCACCACCAGTCACGCCCTGTCCATCTCTTACTGTAGGTCAGATGCTGTTCTGTGCACTTTATCTCATTGAGTCCTCATAACAATCCAATTGTACAGATAGGGAAATGGAGACCCAGAGACGTTAAATATCTTGCCAGAAGTAACACAGCCCATGGGTCATGAGTCCGGATTTGAACATAGTCAGATTCCAGAGTCATGTCCAGAATGAATGAGGGACAAATGTGAGGACGGAGAATGGAAGGAGATCAAGTTTGGGTGTGAGGAAGGGACTTGCTAGGCAAGGGCCTTGAGTGTCATTTTAGGGAGTTTGGACAATGACCTGAAATGATGGGGACTTATTGAAAGGTTCTGAGACAGGAGCAACTGAATCAGATAAGCATTGTGGGAAGATCCCCCGCTGCCTGGTAGAAGATGCACTGAAGAGGGCAGATGGCCAGGGCAGAGGAGATGCCCGAGCTGAGCAGGCAGTGAGGTTGGAGCAAGCTGGCAAGCGTGAGGCTCTCACAGAGGTAGAATTAAAGAACTGGGTGAGAGAGACGGGGACATTCACAACTCCCCAGTGTAGGAGAGGGTCAGGGAGTGTAACAGGAGGAGGGAAGATTTGGGGGAGGCAAGGGGAGGATGATGAGCCCGGTAGAACAGGGAGGGCCCATAGCTAGAGAGGGCCTGCAGGCACCCTGGGGTTTGGGAGAGATCTGGGGTCTTCAGACCCCCAGTGATGACTGAGGCCCTGGTCATGGGCCAGGTCACTCAGGGACAGTATGGGGAGGGAGTAGGGCACACCTGGGAACTGGAGGGTGGAATAGGCAGCCTTGCATCTGTGCCTGATCTGTAGGGAACTGATGGGCTTTCAACTGGAGAGGGACACAGCCCCCACACCCTGGGCTCCCGAGAGACCACCGTTTGGAAGGACTGAGACTAGGAAGGAAGGTATTGCAGCCATCAAAGTCCCAAAGACCAGAGATCCAAGATGGCGGACTAGAGGGAGGCTGCATTCCTTGTTGCTCCGTAACTCAGGATTTGAAAAGAGGAAAATTTGTTTCTCGGTGAAGCAGTCTTTACTCCTCATTGATCCCCTGCTGTTTGCCACATCTGTCTACCTCCATCACCCACAGTCTACCAGCCTAGTGACTACAGTTGAGTGCAGATTGCTCACTGACTGCGGCCTATCATTCGTCACTTGCCTGTCTGCCTGTCTCTGACCTGCCATCGCCTGCCTCTCACCTACCCATCGCCCACCAACCGAGGTTCATCTGCCGATCGTCCGCAGGTTTGGTTATACATGGCTGCCACCATTTTGGGGGGAAAAAAAAAGCCAGGAGCTGCAGGACTGCCAGCATGACTGACGGCACCCCGCCTCCAGGACCCCCAGCTTGACTGACAGCACACCACCTCCAGGGGCCCAGCCTGACTGACTGCACCCCACAGTCCCGGTGCCCATGCCCTGCACTGCATCTCCCCATTTGCCAACATGTTTGGAAGCCAGTGCAGCCATCTTGGATTATCCGTGAAGGGGAGCCTGTCATTAGGTGGGGCAAATCCCATCCTGAGACGCCTGAGGGAGACTGGAAGCTCATTGTCAGGTACCTCTCATGCATCAGGCCACTGAAGACTGGGAGGTTTGAATAGTATATGACAGTTATAGTGGAGTTTTTTCTTCCTTTTTTTTTGTCTCCTTTGTGATAGCTTTTAAACTTTTATTGCTTTACTTTTCTTGTTCTCTACTTTCCTTTTGTTTATCTCTTTCCTCAAGGGCTTTTTCTCACTTTTCTCATGCTAACAACCAACTTCTTCTGACTACACTTCCTATGATCTAGAACTTCTTCATACTCTTTTCTTACACTGTTAACAGTTACAGCCTACACCCCTCCCCATCCTCTTTGTCCTCCATTAGAAACTGTACTCCTCATTGCAAATCTGTTTGTTATATCCTAGATAATAATTGAACTCATCCTCTCTGTTTATTATGACAATATTGTAACAAGATTGTAACAAAAACACTACTGTAACCATAGACTTCATAGGGGCTATTTGGTTTACAGCTGCATATTGTCTGTACTGGGTGTTGTTAATATTGATTCCTCCCCTTAAACAAGAGGTTTCAGAAAACTATAGGGTCACAGCCGGGCTTGGTGGCGCATGCCTGTAATCCAAGCGACTTGGGAGGCTGAGTCAGGAGGATCGCGAGTTCAAAGCCAACCTCAGCAACTTAGTGAGGCCCTTAGCAACTCAGTGAGACCCTGTCTCTAAATAAAATACAAAATAGGGCTGGGGAGTGGCTCAGTGGTCCAGTGTCCCTGAGTTCAATCCCTGGTTCCAAAAAAAAAAAAAAAAACTATAGGTCACTATAAGCCTGTAGGGCAGAAACTATAATACCCTAGATCTGCATTGCTGGAGGGGAAGATACATGAACAAGATGAAAAAACAAGGGAGGAAAGTGTTCCAAACAAACCAAAATTCTACACTAATAGAATCCAGTGACAGCATGGTAGAAGAAATGCCAGAAAAGGAGTTCAGAATATACATGATTAAAATGTTCAGAGAAGCAAATGATGAGTTAAGAAAGCAAGTACAGGCAATGATTGACCATTCCAATAAGCAGCTGAAAGAGCAACTACAGGAAACAAAGGATCACCTCAACAAAGAGACAGAGATTCTGAAAAAGAACCAAACAGAAATCCTTGAAATAAAGGAAACAATAAACCAAATTAAACACTCAATGGAAAGCATCACCAACAGACTAGATCACTTAGAAGACAGAACCTCAGACAATGAAGAAAAAATATTGAATCTTGAAAATAAAGTTGCCCAAACAGAGAAGATGGTAAGAGATCATGAACGGAACCTCCAAGAACTATGGGATATCATGAAAAGACCAAATTTAAGAATTATTGGGATTGAAGAAGGCACAGAGATACAAACCAAAGGAATGAACAACTTATTCAATGAAATAATATCAAAGTTCCAAAGACCTGAGTTGGGGCAGGAATAATGGGGTGGAACACAGGAAAGAAAGAGAGGAAGTAGGGTCAGGGGCCCCTGGCAAGTGGCTGGATGTGATAGGTGGGGGAGGCGGGAGGGGGTCAGGGATCATCTCAGGGTTTGGGACTTCATCAGTTATGGGGGTAATGGTACCATTTACCGATTCAGGGCACGCAGAAAAAGGAGCAGGTCTCATTGGATGGAAGTGGGGAGGGCGAGACTGGTGTTCCCTTCATGGAATGCATATTGAGCAGCTATGGCCACACAGCTAATTTAGACCCTTACAATCTCATTTTGGATCAGACTGTGTTGTCCAAAATCTCCTGGAGATAATTAACTTTGACACAATAACTCTCTCAATCTTAGGGAAAAAAAAAAAAACCTGCAGTTTGGCAGGCAGGGGTGAGACTCAGATGTTAACCTCAGACGTGGGCTGTCTTGAGCTGGAGGGAGGGTATCCAGATAAGCCTCTCGGCTTGACAGTTAGGGGGAAACTCGGGCCACATGGAAAGGGGTACCTGCCACTGTGTACCCCTACATTCTCGCCACGTTCTGGTTTTGGAAAGATTCCAATTAAGAAAACCTAAATGGCAAGTTAAAAAAAAAATTAAAACCTGTTGGTTTTATCACTGACAAGTATTACAGTTTACTCAGACAGTTTAAAAGAAACAACATTAACTGATCCCAGGGACTTGTAGCTGACCACTCATGCGCAACTCCTTGGCATGGCTCGTGTGGAAGGGCCCCTTCCTTGGCAGGCAGCACCAGTCCGTCCTGCCAGACTGACTCCCTGCTCCGCCCTCCCACCCCTTTCGGGCCTCTGTGTATGACGCATGCCTCCCCTGGGGCTCCGTCAGCCTCTCTGCCTCTGCTTTGCCTGTAGGGCTCCTACCCCTCATCTACACCCCAGCTCAAAATTCCTTCCGAGAATGCTTTCCTGGCTTGCCATCCTCCACACGAGATCCTTTCTTTTCCAAAGTGCTTCTCCATGTGCCCTGAATCTTCACAAGCAGCTCCTAAAGGCCCAGGAAGGAATTAATCACTGCACACACGTGAGCATACAGGCACACACGTGCACACGCATTTTATAAACAAACTGAGGCCAAGGGACATGGAGGCTTGATAAAGGTCACACAACTGGTGACACAGCCAGAACTGAAACCCCAAATCTCCAGATTTCCAACCCCAAGTTCTTTCTACCATAATGAACTGGGGCATCCGAAGAGGTCATTCAAAGGAAACCTTGGAATACATTCTTCTCATTCTGAACAACTGCATAACATTGGGGAGGGGGGTGCCATGATAGAATCCCACACTTCTCAGAGTTCCCAGCCTTCAAATTGCCATTTTATAGAGAATGAAGAAACTGAGGCCCAGAGAATCAAGCAGGAAGCCTGTTGGCACCCAGCTCAGAGGTGGAATGGAAGTGTCAGGCGTGGGCCCAAGCTGCTCTTTCTCTGGAAAATGCTCTGACATTTGAGAGGTAGACACAGCATGGTGGGGGCTGCTAGAGAAAACCAAGAGGCAAGGAGGCCTCACCTCAAATCCAGCCTGTTGTCAATGCAATCGAAATGGATCCCACTCTAGGGGAATAGTCACTTTATGTGGGGCATAATCTAGCCATCATTAACGAGCAATCAGAAAGCCTCTCTAGAGCTCATCTGGGACTATAAACCTGCTTAATAAGAAGGAATAAGTCATTCTGTGAGACTGTCCATTTTCTTCCCAGGCCCCCCCCCCCCCGCCCACTGGAGCTGAGGGAACCAATGACAGCCCTCTATTGCCTCTTTCACCTTTGCCCCACAGGTCCAGTCCCAGCCAGCCCTCTGCCCATCCCCACCTGGTTCTCCTAACACTTGGGTGCTAAGCCAGACTTGAGTGGCTGGAAATCCAGTATTCTAAGGTCCTTGGGTGATGCCTGAGCATCATGAAGACCCCCACGCTGAAGCTTCCCTTGACACCCACCCAGTCCATATGTCTGACCATCCGTGGGGAGCGACTGAGTGTAAAGTGCCAAGAATGGGCTCTGGGGCCAGACAGACCTCAGTTAAAATCTCAGGATAGCCACTTCCTAGTTGTATTTGTCTGTTTTCTGTTACTGTAACAAACACCAGAGACTGAGTAATTTGTAAAGAGAAGAGATTTATTTAGCTTATTAGTTTTGGAGGTTCGAGAGCATGGCACTGGCATTGGCTTGGTCTTGATGAAGGCAATATGGCAGATGGCATCACAGTAATGGGATCACATGCAAGAGGGAGAGATCACATGGCCAAACTGAGGGGACAATCTCACTCTATAACATCTAGCCCTTGTGAGAACTAACTCGGTGTCCCAGAAGAACTACCTGAATTCTGTCTTCTCCTCCATCCCTTTGAGGCACAGCCCTGATGACATAAAGACCTCCAGGCAGTCCTGCCTCTTAAAGGTGCACCACCTCCCTACATCGCCCCCCAAGGACCAGGCTCCCAACACACGGACACACTCAAACCACATCCGAACCTCAACACCAGCGGTTAGGCCTGGCCAGCTCTGCATGTCAGTATCCCTGTAGTTCAAGGAGGACCCAATAGTAAATAAGAGTATCTAGAATTTGTACTTAACACAGTACTACTTTTTATTATTGTATTTGTATTAGTCTAATCATCCAAAAGATTCCTGATGGAGGTTCATTCCAACCTACTGGCCTGGGGTCTAAATGCCTTTCCACATTATCCTGTAGTTCTCTACCCCTGGGACTGGGTCTCCTGCCCCTCCACTGTTTCCTGGTCCCTGTGGATACCAACATCATGTTTCCCACAGTCCTGGGGCCATCACTCCAGAGTCCAGCCCACAGCCGCTCAGCTCCCAGGCCTCCCGCCTGCATTCTCTTTCTGCTTCCTCTCGGCCTCCAACTGAGAGGCCCAGAAGGCATCGCAGCTGAGCCCACCCAGAACAGAGCATGCACTGCTGAGTGAGCTCTCCCTGCAGCTAAAGTCTTTTTCCAATAGTGAGGATTTCCTGCTGATGAACTGACTAACGAATCTTAACTCACTTCCAAATGTGTGACTCCATTACAGTCAAGAGCGCTTCAATTGACGGACCAGGCCCTTCCTCCTGCCCGACATCACCACCCCTTGTCTCTCACTTTTCTGCCATATATATACCTTAAACTGTGGTTTTTTTAAAGCACAAGAATATCAATGTAATATTTTTCAACCCTCCCTCCCAGTGCTCTTTTGGCCAAAATGGCAGTATTTATCCTTTGTGGTATCGATCAGTGCCAGGCAATGGGCTGGACGTGTCAACAGGTACACAGGAGACCTGATCCTGCAAGGCAAGGAATAGCACTTTCATCCCCATATTTTGCACTAGACGTTTCTCTCATGCTCCAAAACCCTACAAAAGAGAGGTTGCTATCACCTGTAATGCAGGGAAACCATCACTCTCCAATCTAGATTTCCTTGCCCGCTCTGTCCCTGCCCGACACAGGGAGGGCATTCGTGGAGTGGCTCCTGGCAACCCATTCTCATTGTTCACTGCCTCACCATACCTGGGATCCCAGGTAACTTTACTTCAAATGCTAAGTTTGGATGATTCCAGCCGCTTCGGTTAAAGTGTGTCCTAATGCTGGTAACTCCCCGCTCCGGAACACACCTCCCGGGGGCTCCAGACTCATATCACTACCCGTGAGACATGCCCAACCCTAAACTCATTGTCACACCTACTCCTCTTGTGTTTGTGCTATCAGTGAACACCACCACTATCCACCCATGTCCCCAGGCCAGAGATCTGGGACCACCCTGGCTTCTACCTTCTCCCTCATCTCCCACCCCACCAGCCACCAAATGCTGACATTTCTACCTCTCAGCACACCTAACAGTCCCCGAATCCTCTTAGCGTTTCTCACCTGTATTACTGCAGTGGTTTCCCAAGTCATCCCAAGGACTGAAATCTGCATTTCTGTCCTGGTGTTTCCCACAGATCATGTTCAGTTCTAATAGGCGGCTCTGTGAGGTAGGCATTCCAGGTGAGCCTCATGAGCCTGCCGTAGATATTCATAGGACAAACGCAACCACATACATATTCATATATACATGTTTATACACACATGTACACACACACACACACAATTTCATATGGTTCACACAGATACCATCATTGCTGTCCTCACAGGCAAGGAAACTGTGAATGGGCTTAAAGGATATGCGTTATATTTCCCCAAGGTTACACAGTTTGTACGCTGGGGAACCAGGATCTGAATGCAGTATATGTTCAAATTCCTAAAAGCCATACTTTTTCTGCTATATCTTATCACCTTTCAGACTCTTTAAACTAGTTCCTAGAGGAATTCTCACAGTTTAATACTTTAAAATACAATTAATAATAATATACATCAAACTATTTATGAGTGTCTACAATGTGCCTTACATTCTTTGTTTTATTTAACCCTTACAGCCAAGCTGTGAGAAAATACTGGCATTTTCTTTTTATATGCTGCATTTTGTTCTGTAGGGTGCATGTGTGATTTTGGATTTAATGTTACAAATAAGGTACTTGACACTCTGAGAAGTCAGGTGATCTGCAAGCCACATGCCAAAGGGTCAGGAGGACTGGGAGGAAGGCGGGAGAGGGGAGATGACTTCAGGGACCAGGGCCATGAATCTGGTCCCTGTTGCCCTGAGCACTGGCAGCATGACACATGGCTGGGTCTGCTTGTTCTGGGTCCCAGGTGGGGGACAGAGACAACAGTATAGAGTCTCTGATCCCTGACCGCAGCACTGGATGGAAACTGACAAGCCAAGACTGTGTGAGACACACACCAATCGCCTCCGAGTGCCCGCCCAGGATCTGCACCGTCATTAGCCGGGAGGGATCATTTACTGAGCAGAGTGAGAGCAGGTCTCCTGTGAAGCTCTGGATCTCTGTGGGGCTGCTGGCTGGAAGCCAGGCTGAGCAGAGTGGTACAAAGGAACTCCCACAGTGCCACCAAAGGCCAGCTAGAGAAGCCACTTCTCCCTAAACAAACACTATCTGTATCCCCCACCCCCTGCCTTTCCATGGGAGCAGGTGGCCATGGGACAGCAGGACCTGGGCTAAGCTCTGTCCCAAGGACTCCCAGGAAGTGCTAGCCCAGAACCCACTTCCTGACCTCTGGCAGCTCATGTACCCTCAGGTTATCTTCCTTAGTAAATTCAAGGGGGCAGTGAAGAGGGTTCTCCCTGCGTGAGAACAGACTTGCTTCCCTAAAACTGACCTTACTTTTGGGGATGTCTCACGAGTCACTCACCACCATGATGGCGGGGACTGGGTGGGTAGGGATATAGATGCCCTCAAGGCTCTGAACCAAGCCTGGGCCCCCACTCTTTCCTGATTCCTATAACCACAGTCTGAGCTTGTAAAAGACAGTTGACGACTCCAGGAGGGCGGTGGGGAAGGAAGCAGAGCAGGGCAGGCAGCCAGAGCGTCCTGTTCTCAAGAGGCTCTCGGCTCAGCATGGCAGGCTCTCAAGTCTGTCCTTATGTGGCAGCGGGTGATGTCTTCCCAGGCCCCAGGAGCACACCTGGCTTCCCTGGAGGGGCGGCTCCCTGAGGTCCCCAGCTGACCAGCACAGGAAAGCGCACTCCCTTCAGCAGGCCTTGCCGTGGCCCATGGAGACAGGCAGCTAGGCTGCGCTCCCAGCAGGACGGTCAGTTCAGGACGTGGGGACAAAACACGCTAGACAAAACAGCCACCGAGGAAATACATACAATGTAACAGTGGGCATTTGTCACACAGCAGCACCGATATCTTCATCTGTCAAAGGAGGTTATGGTGAACCTCGCTGGTCCAGCATTTCCCAGACTTGCATGGCCAGGGAACGCTTTTAAAATTCTAATGTACTTAGGGAACACCAACAGGAGCTCACATCTGTTCAGTTTAACGATGTGGACCGACTGTGATTTCAATATGTAAGGTATGACAAGAGGGTGACATTGGTCAATGGTGACAGTGGTCAATATATATTATAACATTACAGCAATTAATCTGTGAGATCATTTACTTCTACTTTAATCCAAACATGCATGAACTCCTCCTTAAGGAGGAAGTCCAAGGGCAGCAGAGATGAATCATCTTATCTTGAGTTTTAAGCCCTTTCTGGGTTTCTGGAAGTTGCTCCAAGAAAGACACCAACATTCACGGGGCAGGTGGCGTGCTGGGGCTTGCTGCGAGCATGCTCATTCAGCGCTGCCTCTTGTCCTTCCAGCAGTGTGGTGAGATGCCTGTTACTGCCTTTTACAGAGACTGAAGATGATAACCGAGGCCACACAGATGGTTAAAGATGGTAGCAGATGCAAATCTGACCAGCTCCAGGGCCCGAGATCATTCCATTGCCTCACGTGGGTAGAGGAAGTGGGGCAGTTAGCTTTGGCATCCATGGTCTTACTAGCAGGATGTTTATCTTCCTGCTACAACAAAAGCTCCACATAGAGAGGAACACGTCAGGTTTGGTCACCCCAATAGTCTCAGTGCCAGGTACCGTGCCAGAGCCTATAGCTCAGAAAGCTCAAGATGCCTGGATACAATGTAAAAACATGTAAAGGGTTGTCATAGGGCCTACAGGGAACACAAGTGCTCCATGGGACCTAGGGGACCAAACAGATCCGGACAGCCTGGTGGAAGGAGGGTGAGACACAGGGAGAAGAGGTGCAACTCAAGAATATTTTAAATGTTAGGAAAACTCTACTGTTTGATGAATTACCTTGAAAATATTCAATGGCCCATTTTTGAGGATGAGCAAGTATAGGTTGGAGCCTAACTGCTATGCTTTGGATCTGGAATGTTCCCCAAAAGCTCATGTGTCAAAAGCAGGGTCCCCAGTGCAGCAAAGTCCAGAGGTGGGACTTTGGGGCAATAATTGGATCACGAAGGCTCTGGTTTCATCAGTGGATTAATCTACCAATGGATTACTAAATGGACAACTGAGAGGCGGGACCTAGTTGGAAGAAGTACGTCACTGGGGGCCTTCCCTGGAGGGGTTTATATCCCCACATTCCTTTCTTTCTCTGCTCCCCAACTGCCATCAGTTGAGCAGCCTCCCTCCACCACACTCTTCAGCCATGATGCTTCTGCCTGGCCAACCATGGACTGAATCTTCTGAAACTGTGAATGAAAAGAAGCTGTTCCTCCTCTAAGTTGTACTTGTCAGGTATTTTGGTCACAGCAACAAAAACTGACAAATACACTGGCTACTTAGAGGGGATCCCACTGAGGAGGGAAGTGGTCTGGACATTCTCAGGTCCTTTATGGTCCTAAGATTTGTTTCTTTGGTACCAACACTTTTTCCTCCAGGCCTAATTAGTATCTCTGACTCTCATTGTGACTTGGCCAATTCTTTCCCACTCCAGGTCTCGGTTTCCTCATCCGTACAATGGAGGCATTTGCCTGATGAGCTCACTGAAAGTTCTTCCGCTCAATGCTTCCAATATTCTACAAGCTCTCCAGTGGTCAGGGGTTGTAAGAAAACTGCCTACAGGATGGCGTCATGTTCTGAGAGGTCACAAACCTTCTTGTGACGCTCTCTTTGCATGTGAGCTTGGGCTGCCTGAGGTGGTGCACTCAGGATGCTTCCCCAACCAGGCAGGGAGATAGACCAGGTTCATGATGAGTCAGAAAGAAAAGCAGGAATCAGGCAAATGCACAACATTAGACATAATATTCTGGATATAATTCTGGAATATGTTAAAAATTAAATGCCTTCAAGCAATGTATCCAGAGTCTGCTTTTCTTAAGGAAGAGAGATGAAAATCCTTCTGCTCGTCTAGGTCCATCACTCTCAGTGAGATTGGCACTGCCACCTAGGGAGGGTTTTGGAAACTTCTGGGGGTGTTTGTGCTAGTCACAGTGAATGAAGGGTATCGCTGGCATTTAGTAGCAGGGGCTTGGGCTGCCAGACAAATTGTACTGCTCAGGAAGTCCCGCCATGTCTTTGAGAAGGAGAAAAATCTATTTATATAAGGCATGAAGATGGCCCAGAACCTAACTCCATGCTACATAGAGGTGCAAAGTATTTTTTCATGGTTTAAATCCAGTGCCACATTTTTTCCAGGGATGTAAGAACTGTGTAAATAGAGGGTAAATGACATGTGGTCTTTTTCTCTGGGATTTATCAAGTTTTATTTCAGAAATATCACATCACTGATGGCCCAGTGGCTCCTGGTATTTATGTCCCTGATACAAAACCCAGTGATTATCTATGAAAGTAGTTGAAATGTCAAATATGGGAAATATTAAGTAGGGGGGGAGACTATGATGTTTAATCAAATAACATCTTACTTTTCTTTTATTGAAAGTTCCTGGTTATAGGTGGGTGCCAGCATCTGACAGCCTCTCTATGTTGTGGTGTAACAGTGCCAAGTATTTACATATTGAAATGTATGGTATTTTGGTATAAAGAATGTTTTCTTATTTTCCACTCTACAAAGCATTTAAAGTGGGGTTTTTAAAAACAGCGTGTGTAGGTTGATTGTACTGCATTTGGGAATAATAAAAAGGATGCTGCAAATTATCCTGCTAAAAGGAGAGGTGAGGGGCATGCGTGGCACCCCTGCAGCAGTGGGCACTCTGAGCACCCAGGGAAAGAAACTCCAGCCTCTTGGAGAATCGGCTGACTCCAGGGCTCGGGCAGACAAAGTGTAAGAAAAGCCTGGAACATCTTGTTGTGGCAATAGGAAGAGAATGCTCAAAGAATAATAGAGACTGTGAAAAGGGTCCAGGGCTCCGCTGGCCAAACCTCAGATAATTCGGCATCAGAGTACATGGTGATAGTAGAGGATTAGTCAAGGATTATAACCCATGAATAAACTCAGAATCAGCATGTTGACACTGAGATGCATGCATACATATGGAAATAAATAAACGAGAAAGCAAAGATCTTCCTTGCAGAAATCCAGCAGACAAGTGTAAAAGGAGGGATGGAGGAAGACAATTACCTTTTGGCAACCATGATAATAACAGCTGATTCAGGCAAGACTCATTACAAGAGGTTAAAACTAGAGGGTGAAATTTGGGGAGTAACAAGATATTACATGAGGATAAAGAAAAGGGGAAATAGTGACTTTTCAGTTGCTTATCTATACATTATTGATCTCTATTTTCTCTGTGTATATAGTATATATGTATAAACTACATAAATAATACAAATGTATAAACATTTACCATATAAACACTATACATAAAAATCTATATATGCTACATATGAACAGCACACATACATAATATATACTATATATACTATACAGAGAAGAGAGAATAATGTGCATATATAGGTATATGTATATATGTATGTATATACACTACAAGTACATACACACATATTTTGGTATCCATTTCATAAAACTATACAGTCATAGAACTGTGACTAATTTTGAAAGGTTGCATGCATCCATTCTGTGATTTCAGATGGCTAAAAGTCTAAATCTATAAAATCGAAATCCATCTATTTTCTTCTTTGCTATCACTAGAGGTGGCTACTCTCTAGAAATAATTTTCATAAATAATCACATAATTTCCCTGAAACTGTATAACTTTAGTGCTCTAATCTGTGCTTCTTTTCTTTCCTGTCTTTTTATCTTTGCTTTTCTCCTTTGAGAGTCGTACGACACGTGGTCGTTAAAGGTGTACAGATCAAAACCCAGCTTTACTCTGGTTCTTTTAAAACATGATCTTGTGCGCTAATGTTGCCCGTGAAGTGACTCCCAGTGGTTAACCTGATAGCTAACACATTCTTCCTTTTAAATTACTTTTATCATTTAACATAAGTCCCTTTACTCTTAATCATCATTTAATACAACTGACAGTTAATATGAAAACTCTGTCATCTCCCCCCATATAAAACTGGATTGCTTAAAATTTAAATACAATTATTTTTTTCTTACTTGAAATCATGGCACTCTTATAAAGTCTTCTCCAAAACATGAGATTATTTCAGGCATTAGTGGTTGGCAAGCTTTGGACCATGGTGCAAGTCCACTGCTGGCTGATTTATAAATAAAGTTTTATTGGAACATACCCATACTTACAATTATGCATCATCTATGGCTGCTTTCACACTACAATAGCAGAGATCACATGGGAGAATCTATGATGTACAAAGCTGAGAACAGCTGCTATCTAACGATCAAAAACATGTTTGCCAAACTGCACACAGAATGGACATGCGTGGCATTAATCACGCCACTATGAAAATGATCATGCACATGTAATGCTGTTAGCTGCATTAAGAAGTGCTTCCAATGGAGGGGAAACTTTCAGAGTGCATTTGAATATTCCATATGATACAGGTTTACTTTTATCTTGTTGAATTTATCTTGTTTCTAAGATAATTCTCTCTAGACCCAGAATCTGCCAAAATGTCCTCCAAATCAAAGTTTTATTGCAGTTTCTCTGAGTTATAGAAGTATCAGTTTACATGACTGCTAAAAGCACATGGCTTTTGGTGTCAGAAAAGTCATGATTCAAAGTACGGTCTGCCACTGACTGACTGCGAGTACCTGCCAGGAACCCAGACAGGAAGACACAAGCTGGAGCAACGACGTGAACTCTCCAAGTCTTATTTTTTTCATTTAAAAATGGAAATGAGAAGCTGGGTACAGTGGCCCATGCCTATAATTCCAGCAGCTGGGGAGACTGAGACAGGAGGATCGTGTGTTCAAAGCCAGCCTCCACAACAACCAGGTACTAAGCAACTCTGTGAGACCCTGTCTCTAAATAAAATACAAAAAAGGCATGAGGATGTGGCTCAGTGGCTGAGTGCCCCTGAGTTCAATCTCTGGTACTTCCCCCAAAATAAAAAATAAAAATAAATGAAAAGATAACAGTTATCTATTTCATAGGTTTAAACTAAGAAATAAATGAGAAAAAAAATATGGTGGCCAGAGCATATGATGTACACACAGGCTCCAATAATTAGTGTGTATGTTTTTTGAGAACAAAATAAATGGACAATAAAAGTAATCATTTAAAAAATGGAATGAATTACAAGTATGACTAGTGGATCAATGTTAATTTCATGATTTTGATAATTACACTGCAGTTATAAAAGAAAATACCCTTATATTTAGAAAATATTCATAGAAGTGTTTAGAAGAGAAGGAGCATTTGAGAGAGAAAGTGTGGTTAAATCTTAACATTCAGCATTGAGTGAAAGGTAAGTAGAAATTATTTGTATTGTTCTTACAATTTTTCAGTAAGTCTGAAATTATGTCAAAATGAAAAGTTGGAAGAAAATGGAAATGGGATATTAGGCCCCAGAGCATAGAGAAGCACCATGATAAATCCATTCTAGCCAGAGAAATCCTTTTTATCTTATTCTTCTAATGCTTCTAGAATGTGCCTGGGGTTACTTCGGGAGGTAGGAGAAGGTGGTGCATGTTTGGGAGGGAGGACAGGACAGGAGAAGCCTGTCATTAACAAGGCCAGAAATTTTGATTACACCACCTTTCTAAATCCAAATCTCTCTTTGCTTCTTTCATTCAATCCCCAAGATGCAATTACACAGAAAAGAAGTTGAACAAGAAACAGAGAGATTTCTTCATTTCCTTGGAGAAGAGGAAAGAAGGTACCAGTGGAGCAATTTTCATAATTTCCCATTGAAGCAGGCACTGAAGTCAAGATTGGCTCCACCATTATCTTGTAGAAAATGAGACGTCTCTCCTCAAGTGACTCTGGCGACATCGCTAAGAACTTTCACAAAATGAAATGAAAAGGACAAAAATTGAAGGGTAGCCGACGACCTTTCACTTGCTTTAGGGAAGCAGAGTTTTCCTGACCTTTAAGATAGTCTCTTCCAGAAAAAAATGTTTACTGCTTTCACTTTTTCTTTTTAAAAGCTTGCTATTAGACGAGAGAAGCGGGGAGGGAGAAGCAGTGGCCCTTTAATGATCACACTTATCTCAGCATTCCACATAATAAATCGATGCTACACAGAAGCAAAATTATAATAATTGTGATTTAAAACACTAAATGTATTTGGGGGCAACACAAAGTTTAGGAAATTAAACAATAAAGCTCCCACTATCAGCAGTATAGCGCTATCACTGCAAGGAGGAACATCTAAACCAAGCTAAGCCTAACCAGGATGTAGTTCAGTCAAAATGAAGTCGTCCTTCCCCTCCTAAGTGATCTGTCATCAAATAATGAGATAATTAGCCTCGAGATTAGATTTTTATTAAAAATTAAAATAAATCCTTTCCCATACTGCCAAAAGCCAGAAACACTCAGATTGCTGAGCATTCTTAACTCCAGCCTAAATTGCCATCTAATACTCCAAAACCTTTTTTTCCAGTATTCTTACATTTTGTGCACATGACTGAGGTCCCCTTTCTGTTTGTCACTGGGGAGACAGCTTCCTCAGGGCTCCCAGTTTGGCAGGAAAAGAAGTAAATGTGCTTCACTATAGGCAGGGGTGATATAGTATGATTCACAGAGCAACCCTACAGATGAGGAAACTAAGGCTCAGAATAATTAAGGAACTGCTGTCTAAGGTACACATTCAGAAAGTCGTAAAGAAAGGATCTGAAGCTATGCCTACACTGACCCCAAACCCTGGGCTCACTGTCTCTCAACATGGAACATGGCAAATACAGTGTTTTGGGGAACCTATAATTGAAGAAGAACCAGAGAACAGAGTGGTCCATGGTCCAAAGGCCAGCGTATCAGAACAGTAGAAGGTGGAATGGGAGGAGGGTATCAAAAAATGTCTCCGTAGGGCTAGGGGTGCAGTTAAGGGGCAGAGTGCTACCACAAAAATAAAAGCCTTCAATGACTTGGTGACATCAACTCTGATATGAAGAAACAGTAAACATGTGTCTGGCAGAGAGGTGCAGGAAGGGGATCCCCAGCAAAGGAAAAAGTGGTGTGGGTACCTGTCAAGAAGTGTGTGAACCTCTGTGGCTTTGACTCTTTCCAAATGGCCTTTGGAAGAACCAACAGGAAGGACACCTTGGCTTAGCCAGTATCAGCTGGTTTCAGCTAATCACACTGCAGTAATGATCACAAAAGCGGTGAAGTCAGTTACTCGTCCAGAAGCAGGTGGAAAGAGACTGACCCTGGTCACCTAACTGGCCTGGGTGCACTTCCAGGTGGCCTGTGCTGCAACCTCCATTGCCAGCACCGCACTAAGCCCCAGGCCACCCCCACCCCAGAGTCAGAAAAGAGAATGATTGATAACATAAGGCCTTTTGTGCTCCAGTTTGACTATAGACTTACAAAACAGAAATTTGTACAGAATTTCAGTTCCAGAGAGGAGTTTTTTGAAAGTTCAGGAGAGCCAAACCCAGAGAATTACAAAAGAGTAGAAGGCAGACACCTGAGTGATGCTCCACCATCTCCTCCTGAAGCCCTTGGGAGCAGCAGGAGAGGGTGGAATGATTTGGCCAGCATCCCTTGGTTGGGGAAAAGGTGGAGCCAGGATTTGAACCTAGGCCTCCTGACTCGGGTTCAGTGTTTTATTTCATGTTAAACAATTGCATGGGAGCGTTCCCTGATTTCTCTATCTTCCTGCCATCTTCCCTACTTGAGGTAACTCTGGCTCCCCAATGCCTTGCTTAATCCATCACTGTACCCTCTGTCTCCTCTGGCCCTCTCTCACCTCTGCTCAGCAGTACCCTTTCTTCATTCCTTGTCTTCGATTCCCCAATCTACCAGGGCTGGACCTGTAAGTCACTCAGTAAATGTCTGATAATTCTAAAGGAAACTGCCAGAGTCAGAAGGTGTGGGTTCCAATCCTGGAGACACAAGACTATGAGCCACGGGACCCCAGGAAGTTATTCAGCCTTCTGAAACTCATCTTCCTCCTCAAAAAGGTGAAGAATAAGAATGGGGTTTAGTGGAAATACAACAGGATCCACAGCCTATAAACGTTCTAGTGAATGGATGAATGAATGGTCACCCTTCCATCCCAGAAATCTGAGGGCAAGGACTTTCCTAATTTGTTTAGTCTCCCTAGCACTTGGTGCCCAGTGGGTCTCAAGAGATGACTGTCCTCCACCTACGGAGGATGTCAGCAAACTGGCAGCCACCTAGGCAGGTGTAACCAGGTGTAACCAGGCCTGTGGCTCTGGCCCCCATCTGTAAATCGTATTCGATGACTGGCCCACACTGAGTGAGGAGCTCACAACAAGCACTTGGTAAGCTTTGAGGCACTGTGCAGATGCCAGTTGTCACTGGGGCTAATGCACAGGACCTGAGTGAGCCTTTCCAGAGAGGAGCAGTGACTTGAGTTTCAGATGATATCATCTTCCCAGGAAATGAACCAGCTGGTGAGCAAGGGGCACAAGAACAGCATGCTCCATCTCAGCAGGAGGTGAAGTTCTATTTTTGGCAACAAAGGAAATAAAACTTGAAGCAGATGGGGAGGTGAAACCACGGCTCCTACAGCGTCTCTGCCAGGCTTTGAATCATCTGCCTCCTTCTGACAGCCAGACTCCCCCTCCTCCATCTCTTACTAGGCATGCACCCTGGGCCATGGCACAGGCCTCTAGGATGCTGTGCACCTTGAGCAGAAGCCATCCCATTCTCTGTGTGGGCCTCAAACTCACTGCTTATTTATTAGGAGCCATGTGTCTGGGAGGAGGTGGAGACACCAATAGGGACAGGGTGGCCAGCGACCACCTGGAGCTCTCACTGGGCAGCATCACTTTGGTAAGCCTCTCCTGGCCCAAGTCTGGCCCACACTCTTGTAGGGTGGCAGGCTGGGCCATGCTGATCCCTTGGCTTCAGAGAAGCTCGCTTTGATGACTAACCTCCCAGGAGACGAAAATGTTGAACCATAGCATCTGCATATGGATTTGCAATTCAATGAGGCAAATATACTGGAGTTCTTACTATGTGCTAGGCGCTGCAAAAGGCACTGGGGATACGGTGGCAAATAAGCTTGGTCCTGTGACTGCCCTTGTGGAACTCACTGTTGAAGAGAAAGGGAACTAAACATGTGGTCATCAGATAGTAAGATAAGCATAAGCACCACGAAGAGAGAAAAGCAACTTGCCCAGACATGGATCGCAGGCTTTATAGAGACTGTAAAAGTGAAGCTGGGGTCTGAGGAACTGGTGCCAATGATTGGGAGGAAGAAAGTGGACACACAGGATGAGGGTGGGAGCTCCAGGCCAAGGGAAAGGGAGAGCAGACAGAGGCCGTGGTGCAGCTGATGCCCAAAGTCATGAAGATGCCAATCAAGCATGGAAGGATCCAGAGGCAGAGGATGAAGGAGGTGGGCAGCTGCTCTAGAAGGTGCATGAAGGAGATTCAGCTGCACCATCTTTGGGATAACTCACTGGGTGAGCCCAAGTCAGTCAAATTAGCACACAGTCTACATGAAAGAAAATGATGGGAGTGATCCACTCACCCGAAGATTATTTGGCAACGCAGAATCAGTACAAAGAACATAAACTGCACATTGTGGGTTTCCTTTCCGTTTTAAACCTGACCCACTTACATCTCCACATTTTCCTAGTTCCTAAACCCAGCGGAAAACATTGTTCTTTGGCGTTTTTGCACATAATGCACTTTCTTCAGCCTTGAGGAGCTGAATCAATAAAAGCTAACTTAGGATGGTAACTGGAGAGGAAAATGGAAGAGCCCAGGCTCACTAGGTCCCTCTAAGAAACTGCAAAACATTATTGAACAGGTTTTTGGCTTTATTCGCTGAAAAATTCTTCTGCTGAGAAATACAAACTCTTTCACCATAATAAATACTGTTTTGATAACAAAACTGTACTTTTCTCAAATACCCAGATGGAAGACCATATGCAAAATAAACTCCAAGAATTTTTTTTTTATATATTGGCCATCTGCTAAAATTGGAAAGAAAGCCTGCATCTTCCTCT
This sequence comes from Glaucomys volans, assembly GCA_020662805.1. NCBI lineage: Eukaryota > Metazoa > Chordata > Mammalia > Rodentia > Sciuridae > Glaucomys > Glaucomys volans. Next base: position 419,548 of record JAJEJO010048545.1, on the reverse strand, counting down.
AGACTTCACAAAAATTTCCACTGCGAATTCTACTTGCTTCTGCCTAGTGCCACCTACTGATCATATTTGGGTACCAATTTTGCAATGGACAGCAAGGAAACGTAGGTCTCCCCCTTTCTTTAATAAGTTTCATCCTAATTAGTGTGAAAAATAACCTACAAAGGGTTGGCTGTCGATTATTTTCAGAGCGACTCCCACCTCTTCCAGTTACTGCAGGAACCACAAAGCAACGTCTTCCATCTACCTCCCCGCACCGCCCAGCCAGAGCTCCCTTCTAAGGCTCTGTCAAGACACTGCTCTCTGAACTGAGTGTATGCCTCTCATAAAACCTTGGGCTTTACCTGTCAAAAATGTAAATGCCATCCTTCAGTACAGCAACTCCACTGTGAGGTATCTGAAGGAAAGTGTGCACAGGTGTATAAAAACATTCTATGAGCCTGTCTCTATAAAATTATTTGTTGAATCGAAAACATAAGAATTACTGAAATGTTCACCAGCAGGGAAATCACTAAAAGTTACGATATACATATACAACAGAATATTATGCAGCACTGACATGGAAAGATGTCTGAAACATTTTCCCATTTAGGAGATGAACAGGTGGGACTTGCATAAGGAGTGATGATTGTGCCAGGCATCTCTAGCAAAGGACTACTGTAGGGATTTTATCATCTCATTCTGCAAGGGCTAGGCCCTAAGTCAGCACATTCCAAATCAATACATTTATGAACAAAGAAATGCTCCCTTGTATTGAGAATTATTCAGTCCTAAGTGCTTTCTGCATCAATCAAAGGGGCTTTGGAAGTGGAGGGTTTAGTATGCTAAGATCAGCCTGAAGAATTTTAACCCTAACCCTAACCTAGCCCACGATCCTCCTTTTACTGATGACAAAGAGGCTCCAGGATGGTTAAAATCAGACAGTCAACAGGTTGACCTTCAGCACTTGCTCGGCCCTGAGGAGCTAACTTTCCATCTTCTGCACTAAACCTGCTGTTCCTCTTGGTCATCCCATCTTGGCAGATGGGATCCTGCCAGAATCCCGAAGAGTCCATTCTGCCTTCTTCCTCATTTCCCAACTCAATATGTCCCCACATCCTACTGATACCACCTTCTCGATACTCCACACATCTGGCCCTCCCTGCAAAAGACCCCTGCCTCCATGCCTTGTACAGCCTTCAGCACCCTCCCTCCAAGATGAGTAGAAGGTCCTTTCTAATAGGTCTCGCTCCTCTCCCCGCCCATCTACTGTGCACTCTGTAACAGATTACCAGGGCTCGCCCTTGCTGGGCTCTTCTGGCTGGTATTCAAGGCCCTCCCTGATTGACCTCGAGTTCTCACTCTCCCTAATGTCAAATCCTCTTCTTTTAAAAACTCCAGTGATGCCAAACAGCTCACCACTCCAAGATGCCCCACTATTTCATGTCGACATGTCTTTGCACACAAATTGGTTGGGGCTGGGATACTCTTCTGATGGTATGGCAGCAAAACTCATCATGTTACTTCAAAATCAGATCAGGTGTCACCTCTACCAGGAAGCCTTCTCTCTCCCTCTACTCCACAAGCCCTCTGCCTGCCCACCCCTGCCCCCTTGTCACCAGCCAAGCTTTGCTCCTTTCTCTGGAAGATTTATGTACTTCATATGCACATTTGTTCAAATACCTTCCCCTATCATTGCACAGAAGACAAAAGTACTGGCTCTGCAGACAGTTTTCCAGCCACCCCACCTGCCTCCAGTTACCACTCAGTTAATCTCAGATAACAGATTAATTCATTGATTGGGTTAAGGCTATAACCCAATCATTTCTCCTCCAGACCTTCTTGCATTGTCTCACACATGAGCTTTGGGGGGACACCTCACATCTAAACCATAACAACTCCCACCAGTAGACGAGGCAAAGAACCTTCACCAGGACCCAACTATGCTGGCACCTTGACCTTGAGTGCCAACTGCAGATCTGTGCACATGTGTGCAGAAACCACCCAAAGCCAAAGAAAGAACCACCCAAAAGGACTAGAGGTAGCAGTGCTGGGGGTCACACAGGGCCAGGAAGTGACTTCTCACCAGCGGCACTGAACACATCATGATTCAGGGAGCACTGGGTACAGTACACAAAAGAGTCTTGCCACAGTCATGAGGACTAATTCACCTTAGACTGGGCATGGCTCTGGCCCTGCCTAACAAATCTCAGAACTGAGACCTGAAATGTATTTCCGCGTAACTTACCTGGATCCCATAAAAAGCTCAAGGATATGTGTGGGAAAACGACAATAGCCAACACTCAAGATAAAATTCTCTGTTTGCCATCCAGATAAAAATGTCTCGGATGGAAAAAGAGCATGGTAATATGAGCTAAAATTAAAAAAAAATTTAAAACAATTTAGAACCAATAGCTAGAATCAGTAGACAATGACATTAAAACAGTGATTTTTAAGGCCCTCCAAATGTTGAAACAGGCGAGTAGAAGTACAAAGGATGGGCTGGGGTTGTGGCTCAGTGGTAGACACTCGCCTAGCATGCATGAGGCCCTGGGTTTGCTCCTCAGCACCACATAACAATAAAATAAAGGGATCGTGTCCACCTGTAACCAAAAAAAATTAAAATTAAAAAAAGAAGTATGAAGTACATCAAGAAGGTCCAAATCTAACATTTAGAAATAAAAACTACAATCTGTGAGATCCCAAAGTAGACTGAATGGGCTTGAAAGCAGTTTATTATGTGCTAAAGAAAAAAATCAGCAAACTTGAAGACAACGCAATAAAAATTTTCCAAGACAGAATTTTTAAAAAATGAAGAGAGTATCAGTGAACTGTGGGAGAACTGTGCACGCCTCATGTGTGTGTAACCGAAGCACCCAAATGAGAAGAGGGATAAGGAAACATATCTACAGAAATAATAGGCAGATGCTTTCCAAATTTTGTGTAAATTAAGAAAACCAAAAGATCCAAAGCTCCATGAATTCCAAGCACAAACTACATGCTGAGACACATTATAATAATGTTTTTCAAAACTGATGGTAAAGAGAAAATACAACAGATAGAGAAAAAGCATATGTTCTATATAGAAGATCAAAAATAAGGTGAAAACAGACTCCTTGTCATTAGCAATATATGCAAGGAGACAAAAGAGGAACTGGTTATCTGGATGGAGAAAAATGAAACTGGATCCCTATCTTTCACCCTGCACAAAAATCAACTCAAAATGTATCAAAGACCTAGGAATTATGTAGAAACTATGCAACTTCTAGAAGAAAATGCACTCCAGCATATACATACAGGCAATGACTTTCTCAGTGGACGCCAGAAGCTCAGAAAATAATTCCAAGAGTTAATAAATAGGATGGCATCAAATTGAAAAGCTTCTGCACTGCAAATGAAACAATTAGGAATGTGAAGAGAAAACTTACAGAATGGAAGAAACTCTGTGCTAGCTACTCTTCGGACAGGATTAATGTCTAGAATACATAGAGGACTCAAAAAACTGTATATCAAAAAAACCCCACAAATATCTCAATTAATAAATGGGCAAATGAATTAAGCAGACACCTCTCAAAAGAAGAAATACAAATGGCCAACAAATGTATCAAAAGATGTTCAACATTAATAGCAATTAGGGAAATGCAAATCAAAACTGCACTGAGATTTCATCTCACACTTGTCAGATTGGCAGTCAGCAAGAATATAAACAATAATAAATGCTGGAGAGGAGGTGGAGGAAAAGGAACACTTCTACACGGTTAGTGGGACTATATAGTACAACCACTATGGAGATCAGTGTGGAGATTCCTCTAAAGACTAGGCCACCACATGACCCAGCTATACCACCCCTCAGGAGTTGTCCTGAAGAATTAAAGTCATCTTACTACAATGAGACATGCACACCCATGTTTATAGCAGCACGATCACAATAGCCAAACTACGGAACCAGCACAGGTGTCCATCAGCAGATGAATGGATAAAGAAAATGTGGTATATAAACACAATAGAGTTTTATTCAGTCATAAAGAAAAATGAAATTATGTCACTTGCAGGAACATGGATGGAGCTTGAGACCACCATGTTAAGCAAAATAAACCAACTCAGAAGATCAAGGGGTGCATGTTTTCTCTCACATGAAGAAGCAAGAGAGGAAAAAGGAAAAGAAAGGCAGTAGAGTGACGGCATGAGGGAGGTCAGCAGAGGAAAGGGACAAGGGGGGTGGGAGGGGGAAGGTGCTGAGAAGGGATATTGGCCAAATTACATTGTCACATTGTGTGCATGCACTAACATGTAATGACAAATCCCACCATTACGTGCAACTGTAGTGCACCAATTTTCAAAAAGAAACAAAAGTTGAAAGTAATCATCACCAAAAACACTCTTGCTACATGACATGACAAAGGAGATTCTTTGGAGAAAAGAAAAATTGTACCAGACAGTAATGTGCATCCACGCAAAGGAATACAGAACATTGGAAGTGGTGACTCTCTAAGTAAATATGTAAGATTCTTTTCTTGTTGTTATTTATGCTTCTTTAAAATACAATTGATTTGCTTAAAAAATAGTAACAGTGTAATGAAAGCTTTATAACACACGTAAACATAAAGGATATGAAAAACAATAGCTGTAAAGTGAGGCGTGTGGAAAGGGTCGTCTCACACTTAGGAGAGGAACAGCATGATATCACTTCAAGGCAGACTGTGATGGGTTAAAGATGGGTACTATAAATCCTAAAGGAATAACTAAACAAACAAAAAGAGTCATGCAATTAAGCCAACACAGGAAATCAATACATTGATAAACTTCTACCTATACCCATGGGGGTGGGGAGAAGAATAATTACAAACATTAGGAGTGAGAGTGAAGATTCTGCAAATGTTAAAAAGATAAAAGATGAGCCAGGTATATAACTTAGCAGCAAAGTGCTAGCCTGTCTTCAATCCCCAGCACTGAAAACAAACAAACAAAAAAGATAAAACCTAATACTGTGAATGATTTCATGCCAAGAAAAGCGACAACCTAAAAAAAAATAGTTTCTTTAAAGACAAACTACCAAAGTTCAATCAAGAGGAAACAAGATAGTTGAATAGCCTATATTTGTTAAAGAAATTCAATTTGTAATTAAAACCTTGCTATAAAGAAAGCACTAGGGCTGGGGATATAGCTCAGTTGGTAGAGTGCTTGCAAGGCAAGCACAAGGTCTTAGGTTCAATTCCCAGCACTGCCAAAGGGGGGAAAAAAAAAAAAGCACTGGACCAACGTTATTTTACTGTTGAATTTTACCAAACATTTAAGAGAAAAAAAATTATAAGCGGGAACTACTTCACAACTCATTCTCTGTGCCCAGCATTACCCTGGTAGCAGAACCAAAGGTATTTCAAGAGAGACAGAGAGAGAGACAGGGGGAGAACTCCAAACCACTATTCTTCATGAATGTAAACATTGTGAAGAAATTTGTAATAAGTCAAATCCAACAATATATAAAAAGAATTACCCCAAATGGGATTTAACTTGAGAAATAAGGTTACATATTTAGAAATCAATGTAATTCACCACATTAACAAACTAAAAAATAAGATCCATACAGTCATCTCAGTAGATTCAGGAAAAGGATGTAAAAAAATCCAACTTCCACTCCTAATAAAAACAAAACAAAATTCATATAAACAAGAAATAGAACAAATTTCAACAACCTCATAGCATCTGCAGGAAAACTACAATACCCATACTTTGTGATGAAAGACTAATTGTAATTAAGTCAGAGAAGCTCTGACCTAGAGACAGACAAATCTGTGAAATATAACAGAGCATTCATAAATAAATCTACACATGAACAACTATTTTCAGCATAGGTGAAAAAGCAATTTAAAGGAGAACAGTTAGTGTTCTCAACAAATATTTCTGAAACAGATATTATATGTAAAAAAGTGAGCCCATACCTCACACCATATACAAAAATTAGCTCAAAATGAATCAAAGACGTAAATTCAAAATCTAAAATTTCTGGACAAAAACTATAGGAGAATATCTTTGTGAGCCTGGGTTAGGTAAAGATTCCTAACCAGAAATGTGACACCAGAAATTGATCCATAAAAGAAAAAATAATCAAGAAATTGGACTTTATTGAAGTCACAAACAGGTTTTTCAAAAGGTACTGTTTAAAGAATGAAAAGACAAGCCATGAATTGGGAGAAAATATTTGTAATTAGTACATCTCATAAACAAACACCTGTATTTAAAATATATTAAGAAACCTCAAAACTCAAAATAAAAAAAACTCACCCAAGTTTTAAAAAACAGGTCAAATATGTAAACAAATAGATGTAGATGTCAAATAAATGCATGAAAAAATGCCCAACATCATCTCATTAGGGAAAAGCAAATTGAAACCAGAGACTACCACATAGCTATCAAAATGACTAAAATTTAAAAGACTGACCACTACCAAATTCTGGCAGAGATGTGGAGGAATTGAAATGATCACCCACTGCTGACAGGAATATAAAATGGCACAACCACTTGGGAAAAGAATAGACACTTTCTTTCAAATTAAGGATTCAGCTACTACACAATCTAGCCATTCTGTTCCATTTACCCCAAAGAAATGAAGAGAGGTCCATGCAAAGACTCATACACAGATGTTCAAAGTGTTTTTATCTGTAATAGGTAAATACTGGAATCAATCCAAATGTCCAGCAGTAGGTGAAGGCATAAACAAATCATGGCATAAACAGTCGACAGGATATGCCTCAGAAACCAAGAGTGAATTGTTGATGCATGCTTCAAAAAGGAATCTCAAAATAAATATGTTGAATGAAAGAAAACAGATCGAGAGAGAGAGAGAGAGAGAGAGAGAGAGAGAGAGAACCTGCCATGTGATTCCATTTATATATCATTCTAGAAAGTATAAAGTAAAATTGACAGAAAGCAGATCCACAGTTGCCTAATGATGGTGGGGATGAGGCAAGAAAGGGGAAGAAAGGAGGATCACAAAGGATAGGAGGAAACATTTGGGGTGATGAGATTCTCACTGTCTTGACCGTGGTGATGTGCACACATATCAGAAGGTATCAAATTGCCTATTTTAAACACCTTCAGTTTATTGAATGACAGTTCTATCTCAACAGAGCTAGCTTTTAAAAGGTATGAGACAGGCTCTCTGTGCAGTCTAAAAATATCTCCCCATAAGACACATAATGATTACAAAAGTAAAAAGATGGTAACTTCACAGTAGAGAAATCCAGCAGACCCTGCTTTAACTCCAATGCGAACACACCAGGAGGATGGCACTGACTCAGGGACCTCCTGATCGGCTGCACAGAGGTCACCAAAACACTGTAGTGATTATTTTTGCCACAAATGTGCAATCTAAACCTAATCGTGAGAAAAAAATCAGACAACAGTAAATTGCAGGTGGCTCTCAAAAAAGAAAAGTAACTGACAATACTCTTCAAAGGACAGGCTGAGGAATTGGAAGGGCCTGGAAGAGACAAGGAAGAAATAATGACTAAATAATCAGGAATTGTGGCATGGATCTTGTGCCAGGAAAGGAACTTGGCAGGACAGTAGGATACATTTAAATAAGATGTGCAGATTATTTAATCATAATATATCAATGTTAATTTCCCAGTTTCAGTAATTACAATAAAATGTTAACATTGGGGAAGCTACCTGAAGGGTATGGAGAAGAAACCTGGACTTATTTTTGTAACTTTTTTTGTAAGTTTAGAATCATTTCAAAACACTTCAAAAACTGAAGACAAAATGAAGACATTTTCAGATAAACAAAAACTGAGGGAATTTGTCATCGACAGACCTGCAATAAGAAAAATGTGTTAAAGGAAATTCTTCTGGCTAAAAGAAAATAGTACCAGATGGAATCTGAGAGATACACAAAAGAATAAAGAATGCTGGAAGTGTTCCATTTATGGTGAGAATAAAAGAGAAGTAAACTTGGTTTTTAGTTTACAATGATGAACTTCTCAAAGCATAAATAATAACAATGTATTGTGGGGTTAGTAACAAATAAAATGATGGCAAGAGCTGCAGTTGCACACACCTGTAACCCCAGCAACTGGGGAGGCTGAGGCAGGAGGATCATCAGTTTGGGGCCAGCCTCAGCAACTAATGAGGCCCTAAGCAACTTAGTGAGACCCTGTTTCAAAAACAGAAAATAAAGGGAACTGGGGACGTGGCTTAGATGTTGAGCACCCCTGGGGCCAAATCCTTGGTACCAAAAATAATAATAATTTTTTTTTGCTGTTGGTGAGTGTTTATATTTTGCTTGAAATATGAAATACTTAAAGGTAAATGTGGTTACTTAAGGATTTATTGTAAGACTTAAATCCTAGGACTAGGACAAAAACTAAAACACTTTTTAAAAATAGGTACAAGAAGCATAACAGGTACAACCTATAACAGGTTCTAGGTATAAACATGTTATACCACCATATGACCTAGCTATTCCACTCCCTGGTATTTATATTCAACATTTTGAAATAGGTATAACAGGCATAACAGGTTTTTATCTTGAAGAATTAAAGTCATCATCCTACAGTGATACATGCATACCCATGTTTATAGCAGCACAACTCACAATAGACAAACTATGGAACCAGCCTAGGTGTCCATCAACAGATAAATGGATAAAGAAAATGTAGTATATATGCATAATGGAGTTTTTATTCAGTTTTAAAGAAAAATGAAATCATGTCATTTGCAGGAACACGAATGGAACTTGAGACCACCATGTTAAAAAAACCAAACTCAGAAGGTTAGGTGTTTGTATGTTTTCTTTCATATGTGGAAGCTAGAGAGGAAAAAGGAAGAGAAAAGTGGGAGGTGGGGTGATGGCAAGAAAAGCTAAGAGAGGGCAACAGAATAGAGGAAAGGGACCTGGTAATAGGAGGTGGAGGAGCAGGGAAGTTTTGGGGAGTGGACCAAATTATGTTGTTATAGTGTATGCATGTGCCAACATGTAACAAAAATCCCACCATCATGTACAACTATAATGCACCCATAAAAATGTGAAGAAAAAAATAAAAATAAAAACAGGTATAGCTGATAAACCTAAAAGAGGAGCTAGAATAAAACTTTTAAAATATCCAATTAATCCAAACAGGATAAATAGAAAAGAAATAACAAGGTAGACAGGAATCCTGTGGTAGACAGGAATCCAACACTTAATATTACACAACAAGTATAAATGGACTACACACACTAGTTAAAAGGAAGAGATTGTCAAATTGGATACAAGACAGTAATGCAAGGACATGCTGTCAACAAGAAGCACTCTAAAAAATGCAGATAGGTTGAAACTAAAAGAATGGTAAAAGCTACATCATGCAAACACTAAGTCAAAGAAAGCTGGAGGGTGCTATATTCGTATTAGATACAGAAGTCTTCAGGACAACAAAGGTTGCCTATCATAGGGTCAAATCATCAAGCTAAATAACAGAGCTTCAAAATGCATGAGGAAAAAACTGACAGAACTTAAAGGTAAAGCAGACAATCACAACTATAATTAGAAATCTCAACATTAATTTAGTAACTGGCAGAATAAGTAGGCAGTACATTAGTAAGGAAAGTGGAATCCTACCAAAAACCAACTAGGCCTAACTGACATTTATAGGATGCTACATCAACAATTCCAGAATATTTCAAGTTGCACATGAAACATTCACCAAGATAGACAATATGTGGGTCATAAGAAAATTCTCAATAAATTTAAAAGGGTTGAGATAATAAAGAATATACCACTGATACTAACAAAATTAAATTAGAAATCAATAATAAAAATATTTGGAAAATCTCAAAATTATTTTAAAAATTAAATAACTCTGTTCTAAGTAAGCCATGGGCAAAAGAGAAATCCCCAGGGAAATTAGATAACATTTTTAACTGAAAGGTAATGAAAATGTAATACATGAGATTTTATAAGATATATTCAAAAGAGTACTTAAGAGAGAAATTTGTTGATTTAAGGTTTAAAGCTCAAGCTAGGGATGAAAAAGAAAAGACATAGAAAGAAAATTTAATTTTAATAAAATTATACAATGAATAATCAAATCATAAGTTGATCCTTTGAAAATATCAATAAAATTAATAAACCTTTCGCTAGGCTAATCACTAAAAAAGAGAGGAAAAATATGTTACCAATATTGGCAAAAGGACTACTAATTAAGATTTTTTATGTGAATAGATTAGACAACTTGGAAAAGATGGATAGTTCCTTGAAAGACACAAATCACTTATATCAGTTCTAAAAAATAAATCCATAACTTTAAATATTCCTCAAGAGAAAGTCCCATGCCTTAACAACTTGACAATGAATTCTATCATTAAAGATAGAAATAAGAGCAAAATTTTCAGAAATAAAGAGGAAGAAGCATTTGCCAACTCTTTTAATAAGGTTTGTGTTATCCTGATACTGAACCAAATAATGATATTACATACCAATCTCACATGACCCAAGATACATTCTTAACAAATATTGCAACTAGATAGCATTCAGCAGGTATGTAAAAAGGATGATAACTGACTGCTCAGCATTGCAATGTTGAGCAGTCAAATCCATGACTTTCACCTCCATTTGTTTAGGTCTTCCTTAATATGTCTCAGCAATGTCTTATAGTTTCCAGAGTAGACATTTTATATGTATTCCAAACTGACCCACAGATTTTATATGTATTCCAAACTGACCCACAGATTCAGTGCAATACCAACCAAAGTCCCATCTTGTGCAAATGGGCAAACTGACCACAAAACCTATTTGGAAATGCAAAGAACCTGTAATTAGCAAGACAAGTCTGAAGATAAAATGGGAAGATTTACACTACCTGATTTCAAGACTCAGTATGTAGTAATCAAGATAATGTGGGGAGTTGACATAAGAACAAAATAGAGATGAATGGAACAAAAGAGGGGATCCAGAAATGACCAAAATAGCATTATCAACAAAGATGCCAAGATAATTCAATGGGGAAAAATGACAATTAAAAAAAAAAAAGATGCTAAAAGAACTGGATGTCCACATGAGAAAAAAAAAAAAAACTTTGAGCTTAATCTCATGCTATACACAAAAACTAGCATGAAATGCATCATAGACCTAAATGTAAAAGTTAAAACTACAAAATTTCCTAGCTGAAAACAAAGTATAAATTTTTCTTAACCTTTTTGTAGGCAAAGAAGTCTTCAAGGTCACACCAAAAGCACAAACTGTAAAAGAAAAATTGAACTGTATGATGATTAAAATCTTTTGCTTTTCCTAAGATAGAATCAAAACATGTAAAGTCAAGGTCAAGATTTGGAAAGCTAAGTGGGAGGAAACATACATAATACATACAAATACATCCTGCTATGTACACAAAAGACTTACGTCCAGGATAGAGGATCTGTGACTTCAAAACAAAATAACAGTTAAAAAAAAAAAATTGAACACGCACCTAACCAAAGAGGATATTAGTGAAGAGGAGGCAGGACCCACCCCCAGGCTCAACCAAAGCCATACCCTGCATCCCGCGCCCAGCACCTCCATCCTGCCACAGTGCCCACCATGTCCAAGAGAAAGGCTGTAGGGGACACTACGGGAGGTAGTCACAGTGAAGGATGGAGCACAGAGAAGAGCTGAGAGGTTGTCTGCTAAGCCTGCTCTTCCAGAGCCTGAAAAGTCCCCTGCAAAGAAGGGAGAGAAGATACCCAGAGGGACAAAGGGAAAATAGCCCAGCGGGGAAAACATGCCAAGACAGGCCAGGCACAGAAAGTCGATGGCACCCGAGATGCCGGGGCAAGTGTGGTCATTTCTGGTAACAATGTACCTCTGGGGACTCTAGAGTTTGAAATATTATTTTTTTATCAAGTTTTATAAAAATGCAGAATTTTTAAAACTATATTGTTAGCACACGGAACACTTCATTGTTGCTTTTTGGGGAAGGAGCATACAGCACCCATAAAAGGTCTCCAAAGCCAGACTGGTGTGAACAAAAACACCTTTCCCTGCTAGTTTTGAGATATTTGTTCTTGGCTTCCAGGTGGAGGGCTCCCTGACACTGACACATGTGTCCACCTCTGGCACAGACGCACTGTGGTGTGCAGACCGTCAGATTCATCTTCATAGCCCCCTCTCTCTCTCTGCCATCCGCATAGATTTAACTCCCTTAAAACCAATCACCTGTTGGGTCCTGACTGCCTGAAATTGGTTTTACCACTATGTCAGGCAATCAGGACTTTCCAGGGACATCACTGAGACAGTGTCCCCCCCCCCGCCCCCCAAAGAGCAGTGGTTCCTTTTCGAAATTTTGGCTCTTCAGATTGGTAATTCTGCCATTTTGATTTTATTTCCTGAAAGTCAGGGTTGACTCGTGAAAAGTTATTAAACAACATGCTAAATGTGAAATGCCAGCCCTCACTCTGAGCTTTCCCCGTTGAGAGCATCAGATGACGACTTCCTTGGGTGTTACAGTGGCTTTCTGATTTGTGTAGTCCATCCGAAAAAGGAGTTCAAAAGTCATTGTGTACTGTTAACAACTGCCTGCTGTGTCCTGTTAACATACACATAATTGTTTATGAAAACATCTTTAAGAAAGCTAGAGACAGTTTGCTTAGGAAAAATTCAAATGTCCAAAATGTCTAGTCATTGAGGAGGTACAAATTAAAACCATAAAGCAATACAACTACACATCTACCTGAATGTCTCAAACAGAAAAAGACCGACACTGTCCAGTACTGGCAGTGATGTGGAACATCCACAGGTCTTACACACCCTCACTGGGGTGTAAATTACAACCACTTTGTAATTTCTTATGAGAAGTTTGGTGACTTCTTATAAAGTTAAACAGATACATAGCACAAGATCCCAAAATTCCACCCCCAAAAAAGAAAGCCTATATCTATAAAATAACTTCCACAACTGGTCATGGCAGCTGTATTTGTAACATTCCCAAACTGGAAATATTACAGAAGCCCATCAATTGCTGAATGGATAAATAAATGGTGGTAAATGGAAAACCACTCAGCAATAAAAATACAACACACACAGAAGAGTCTCAAAAACATAATGCTAGAAGGGAAAAAAGACACAAAGGAGTACATGCAATGATTCCATTTATGAATTTCCTCATCAGGAAAAACTAATCTATAACAAGCATACGTCTGTTGCCTGGGGAGTGGGACTGAGGGAGTTCACTGCAGAGGTACAAAGGGACTTTGGGAATGATGGACATACTCCTCTCACCTTTAGATTTTGAAACCTGTTGGTCTTGTCTTAATTCGGCCTTGCAGAACAGTTAGATATAGATAGTTGTAGAAATGGGAAGGAATGGTATTCTACCTTGTGCCCAAAGGGTGAGTGGAGCCACCCAACTGGGGAATTAGAGTGAGTGAAGGAACAGTTGGTAGGTGTTTTTAATAAACTTTATTGAGGCATAATTTGCATACAGCAAGATGCACCCAGTTTAAGTTAAAAGTTGAGGGAGGAGCTGGGGTTGTGGCTCAGTGATAGATTGCTTGCCTGGCATGTGTGAGGCCCTGGGTTCAATACTCAGCACCATATATAAATAAATAAAAATAAAAGATACATTGACAACTAAAAATACATTTTTTTTAAAAAGTGGATGGATTTTTAGAAATGTATACACACCTACATGGTCACCATCTCATAGGGTTTCCTTTTAAAAATTACTTCAAGCTGCTTTCATGTTTGGCAATTGTAATTTTATTAAACAAAACAATATGGACAGAGTAGACTATGAAAATGTAGGCCTTGGAATCAGCTCTAGATTTAAATCCTACTTCTTGAACAGGTCACAAAGTCTCAGTTTCCTCATCCATACAATGGTGATATTACTAAAACTAATGTCACAAGATCGCTGTGAAGATTAAAAGGAATAATGTTAAACTTCTAGCATAATGCCTGGAACACAGTAGGACCACCACATGGTATCAGCCTTCTCATACACAGGCACTGGCTGCATGGTTACCCTGTGGTCCATAGTTTGGTACCAAATGCAGAACCTGCTAAAAGCTTTGAGATGGTCCTAAATGAATATGCTAAAAGACTAACCAAAATGGCAGTTTCTGAGTTCCGCTCCCCTGCTGTTTCTATTTCACATTCAGTGGTGACGAAGCCAAAGTATTTCATGCTTAAAGGATTTGCTTCCAGACAGAACAGGCCATTTGAGAATTGATTCTGGAACGCATTTAAAGCAGGACTCTTCAGAGGTTTCCCCCTCAGGTTGTCAGACCTGCTGCCTGGGCTTTTAATGGAGCCTGACCCCCCTTATTTCATACCCCTGGGAGCCAGAGATGCCCGACCCCTAGGATTCCCCACAAATGGCCCTGCTGTGGGCTCGACCTCTTTCTCTACCCCCCAGCTATCCAGTGCTCTGACTCCATGATCCAGCTCCAGGGTCACCTTGGGCCTGTCCCCTGGTGTTAGGACCTGCCACCCCACCCATTCAACTCTGCAAGTTGCCATGATGGTCACCAACACCACGTGTGGGGGCACATTGCTCTTTTGCCAGGCTCCGCTTTGGGGGATGCTCTAGGCGCAGCTCCCAGCACACAGGAGCCAGGACACAGTCACCAACGTGATCTAATTCAAGGGTCATGGGAATAGAGGGCCATCTACCTGAGTGACAAAGAGCTGGAACTCGTCAGGCAGAATCCATGAGCGAGGATAGAAGTTGTACTCCTCAGGAAAGAGATTCTGCATGATTCTGACCGCTCTGCTCAGAGTAACTTTCCGCACCATCTCCGTCATACCTGGGGAGAGGAGAAGCTGTGAGGTTGGAGGAACTGGGAGCCACCAGCTATAAAGCAGCCATTATCTTGGATTTTTAAAACCACTACCCCCCCCCCATAATCACTTTTTTCGGGAAGCATTTAAAAACAGGTCTGAATTGTTCCCTATAGCACTGACTCATAATTTGGAAAGCTCTGCCAAATTTATGAAAATGGATGGATTTTCTTTTCTCCCTATAAAAATGAAGCATCAGTTTAAAAGGATGAATTTTCAACTAGTTTATTATTCTATTATTTGTCCTCCCCTGGGTGGAGATGGGGGGTGTGGGTAATGAAGAGAGAAGCATTTCTATCTTGCACTTAAAACTTAACACCCTCTTTAATTTGGGGCCAGAACACATATTTCTGGAATTCCTTCTATCTTGTACCCTAGAGAATATTATCTAGTGGACTCTGGTGACATTGTGAGAAGTTTAATTAAGTTGCTTTGTTTTAATCTTTCATGGGTATTAAAGGCATAAAATGGAAAATACACACCTTTCAGCATAAAATCTGTCTCCTTGAACCAAGGACAGGAAGTGGAGAGGAAACCGTAGCATAATTTATAGTTTAACAGGGAAAATGAATTCATAAGAGTTCTTCAGTTATAAGTACTGGCATTGACATTGATCAGTTCTCATTAATTTACCCAGAGGGGATTGAAATGTCTCACTTGAAAAACACTTTAAAAGAACGGTGGATTTTCCCCCCTTGTAACATCATTAGTAACTCTGACAAGAGAAGAAACTGAGCATAAATCTTAGCAAAGCTTAAGCAAATAGGTAAAAATTACTATAAATTTTAGCCTCCTTATTTCTTAAGGCAAATGTCACTGCTGAAAATGCAGGCTAAAAATAACCTTTGCCCTGAAAAAGACTAAACAGTCCCATTACTGAAACTAGAAATTTGCTTAGCAAGATTATTTTTAATAGAGAGTCCAGAATTCCATGTCAGCTTGGCATGCCCAAATTATCACACGTTCCAAATGGGCTCAGTCAGGATGAATGCAGTTTCTCTCAACACCCATGTTCAGGAAGCAAATGAACTTCTAAGAAGGAGGGTCTTAATAACCTACTTCTTGCTTCCTTCTGCATATTAAAAAGAGCAATAAATCTAAAGATTGCAGCTTCAAGGTGTCAGTGCCCAAGTTCTTAGCTCCTGTTTGGAAGGATATAGAGCAGGATTAAGTGAGGAATAAAAGAGCTTAGAAAGCAGCAATTAACTGTGCAATAATGTGGACTCTTCAATGTTAAAGAAAACTCACTGAGAATGCTGTCCTGAGGATTCCAAGAAACAAGTATGGAAAATTATAGCTATTTCCTTTTATCCCCACCCCCATTCGAATTTTTGAGTAATAAACACCACAGCTGGATACAAGGTTAACAAAGCAAAATTTCAACATTTTTGAACCTTTTTACTTATATTTGATTACTATTTCAGTTACAGTATTGAATCAGAAATCTTCCAAGCTAACTGCAATATAACAACTTCTCACACCCAGTATAAACATGCCTCCTGGCCAAACCGTGTTGTGGTGTTTCTGCATTTCAATGGCAGTGTGACAGGTTCTCTTTCAGAAATCCCTCAGCAGATCAGAAGGACTCCAACAACACAGACAGATGTGCTTCGAATACAGGAGGGCAGTGGAAAGCTCCAGAAAAGTTTCATGAAAGGCAATGTTCAGCCAGCTGAGGAACCATACATTCTCAATCTGCAATGGCTCCTTTTGTGATGTGCATCCTCAGTTCCCACACCAGCTGACAGATGTTTCCAGGTTTACCTTTGTACCTCCACGCTGCCAACTTGAGAAGCATCCCTATGACCAAAGGCTACTCCCCCAGGTACTTCCTGCCTGCAGGGGGCAGCTGGCTCACCCCTAACCTCCTGTCTCCAGGAGGCACCCAGGGAGACCCCCTCATCCACCTACTATCTCTTTGTTCTTCTCCCTATCTAAGCCGTGCTCTCACCCAGCGCTGTCTGGGAAGGAGTCTCAGGCCCTCACCAACCCCTCAACCAACCCCTCACAGAAGTTGCTGGCACCTCACCTTCTGCAGGTGGCCCAAAAGTGGCGCCTTCTCACACTACAACCCTGACAAGGGTAGCCTGGGCTCATGCTCCCTAAGTAAATGAGTGACAGGGAGGTGGCTGCTGCCCTGCCGGCTCCAGGCTCTTCCCAGCTTCTCACCTGGGACCCCTCCCTGGGCTCTAGACCCATTTTGACTTGAGGTGGAAAGTTCAGGTATGCCTTTAAGCTCCTCTCTGCTACAGGTTTGATCGAACTTTCTGTCCCAATTAGATAAAGAGGCTTTTATGTGTTTTTCTGAGGCTCCGTTGCTTGTCCTCAATTTTGGAAGCCTATCTTTTGCTTCTTGTGGCTGAGTGGCTGCCTTCACTGTGCACAGAGGGGAGGCCTCTGTCTTGTTCTCTCCCATGCCTCTCCTCTCTCCAGTCTCGCCTCTTTCCCCAGACACATGCCCTGCAAAGGCTGGATTTAGCCCAGTGTCTGGGATCTTGCTGCCTACTGCCACAGTTTCTCAATGAGGTCTACCCTAGATGTCCCTATGGTGGGAGTTCTTTGACATAAGGGCTGGCCTCCTGCCACTCCTTCTGAGGTCTGGGTTTCTCTGTCTGCTGCACTGCAGCCTCAGGGCCTGAGGGTCTCATCCCATTGGAGTTAACCAAGAGTGTAACAGCTGGATCCTAGACTTGCCCATGTAGCCCTACGGAACTCAACTAAAACAAAACAGAGCTATATTTGGAGCACTGTTCAATCCAAGTAGCATTTAAGACAATAATTTTTGGCATTATAGCCACCAAAAAGAAATACTTTCAGATCCATCCTCTTCCGTATTCCCATGGCCACTAATCAGCTGATCTTCTGCCTGGGTACTGCAGTGGCCTCTTCCCTGCATCTGCGTTCCCTCTCTCAGCCTTCCACCCACCTCCAGTGTGATGCAATGGCTGGTCTTTCTAAAACACAAGCTGACCAAAACCATTCTCTGGTTTGGAAATGTCTCAGAGGCTCCCTGGGACCTTCAGGCTCCAACACTGCTGTGCTTAGGTCCCCTGCCTGTCACTTCTCCACTGCCACCCTCATCTGATCCACTTTAGCCATCATGGGCCACCTGTCCTTTGCTGAATGAGCAGCAAGCTTGAAGCACTCCACATCTGCCTCCTGTTTGGTATGCAGGTCAGGCCCAACCCTCCCTGGAGGCTCAGATCAAAGGCCAATCCTCTTCTCCAGGATCTCTCACCCTCCAAGACAATCTGGATTAGGCTGCTCCCGACCCCCACACACTCCAAGCTTCCCCTGAGCTCAGCACTTGGGTTGTTTCTCTCTCCTGCATGCCTTTCTCCTTATCTCAGTGTCCTCAGAGCCCAGAGCACTGCTGGGCCATCCCTACAGACTCCTCACTGCAGTCCCCTCCTTGGGGTCAGTTCTCAGGCACTGCCCACCTTGTGCTGCCACACTTCTCAGACCTTGAAACTCAGGAAAAATTTTTAAAAACCTGTTGTTTGTAAGCTGGGAACCAACAATTTTGGACTTTGCTAAAGCAAACACATATCTAAATCAGATTACTTTTTATAGAAAGTCATAATTCATCAGTTAAGATGTAATAGTGTATTTTGAAGAAAGAAATCGCCCATAGAAAAGCTGACACAAACAAAATAAATTGGTTCCATATGCATATCCAAAAGTTTTCCATTTGTGCAGCATGTAAAATATCCACACTTGTCTGGTGCATCGCCTAGAACTTATTCTAAGTAGCACACCATGCGTAGGAAGAACATTTTTTAAATGATGTATATATAAGAGACAAGATAAATGTGGACGCAACTGGAGCCAAAGGACAGGACATTTTGGAATCCCTTCCTGCTGAGGATTTCTGTCTTCCACAGGACAGTGCTGTCGCTCCGCCTAGAGGCTCCAGAGCCTGCTCTGTCATTACAGCTAATTAATTGCCGTTAGTAAAGTGGAAAATTACATGTTCCAATGACTGGCATGTGGAGTATGGGATGGGGCAAACTTACCTCTTTGGAATGAATATGCTTTTATCACCTTTAATAAAACTAGTCCTTCAGGATACATTTTTTTTCTACATTTCTAATTTGTTTTCCAAATATAGACCCATAGCTGCTACATCTTTCCCACTCTCAGCCATTCGATGAGGTGTGAGCAAAGGGAGAAAATGTAGAAGTAGAAGTCTCACATGATGATTCATGTCTTAGTAAATTGTTCTAAAGACTCTTTAAAGACTCTTTCTCTTCCAGATTGGGTTCTCCCCAAATACTAAGAAGTCCTTTTACTGGTATTCAAAAGTATCTTTTTTTTCTGAGCAGCAAGACAGAGAATGCAGTAGTTATCCCATTAAACTAGTATGCAGGAACCCTGTTTGCAAGAATCACTCTTGTTCCCTAATAAAATTCTTCATCCTTCTCTGAGGACAAACTGACCTTGGGTTAGCCTTCTGTCTCAGAGCCCCTGGAAACCAAACACCGTAGCTTGTTAGCTGTGTTAGTAGACAACACAGCATGGAGTTAAGATGGTCCCTGAGTGTTGAATTGTTGAATTCCTGGTAGGAAGGCATAGCTCTAGGCTTCCCTGAGTGGTGATTTTTGTAACTTAACGTAATTCTTACAGGGACCTTGGAAGCTGTGCTATGGAGTTCTCAGGAGAGATGCTGACTCCTTGGGGCAGCTAAGCCAAGACAGATATAGATCTGGTCTTCTTGCACCTCCTCTTTCACTCAAGGAGCCAGAGGCTAGCTCCCAGAGCTCTTGAAAATACTTCATTGAAGAGAAATGCTGGACATGAACTGGTGGACAATCTGTGCCTGCCCTATCTCTTTCTAAGGGAATCCAAGTCAAGGGTGGTCAATGGTAGTGACCTTGCTAGTCTGCACACCGAACTTGAAAATCTCCTCCCCGATGTGGCAAAAGTAGCCAGTGTGTGGAAATTCAGTCTCCTGAGAGGTGTTTTCTTAAAGTCACGGGGTAGAATGCCAAAGAAAAAGAGTGGACTGATTTTCCCTTTAATATAAGTACAAAGAATAGAATATGAGGAGAAAACACCTTATGTTTAGGCAACTACAATTGCCACCATATAAAAATGATAAACATGGGTAAGCTTTGGAGAAAATAAACATTCACATTGTTATTTTGTTAAATGAGGGATGGGATTCAGGGTGATGTTTTCTTTTTTAAATTATTTATTATTGTATTACAATATGGTTTGTGCAATACCTTATCAAAATAACTGCAAGACCCTATGGCTGGAAACTTAACTAAACGTTCCCTTCTTCCTAAGCAATCTTACTACCCTTAGCCCCCTTCTTCATGTAACCATCAAAAATAATGAAAAGCAGTCATCATAGAAGGTGGTAGAGATCTAAAAACAAAATGAAAAAGCATGTGTGGAAGCTGGGTGTGGAGCAGAGGGGGATCTTAATATGCTGGCTATGACAGTTTTCTGGCCACCCTCCTTGTAGGGTGAGTCCCATGGAGAAAATGTCATTAGCCTTGTAATAGTTAGCATGGGGACCAATGTATTGTTTTTTAAAAATGAAATTTTAAAATTTGTACCTCCAAATACAATACTTAAAAAAGGGGAAGTTGGGGCTGGGGATATAGCTCAGGTGGTAGAGTGCCTGCCTCACAAGCACAAGGCCCTGGGTTCGATCCCCAGCACTGCAAAAAAAAAAAAAAAAAAAAAAGATAAAAGGGGAAGTTGCCAGGCACAGTGGCGCACGCCTGTAATCCCAGTGACTTCAGAGGCTGAGGCAGGAGGATTACAAGTTCAAAGCCAGCCTCAGCGACTTAGGGAGGCCCTAAGCAACTTAGCAAGAACCTGTCTCAAAATAAAACATAAAAAGGACTGGGGATGTGGCTCAGTGTTTAAGCGCCACTGGGTTCAATCCCTGGTACAAAAAAATAAAAAGATGGGGGGAATTGATACACCATTTCTGTGATCTATTCTTACAATTGTAGTACTTTGGTTTTCCGTAAGAAAAATGTTCTGTTCCTTTATTTTGAGAATATAGTCCCCTCATTTGACCCTCACATTATATCTATAACCCAACAAGTGAAAATCATGTTCTTCCACCAGTAGGATTAGTCCAAGAAAGCCTGTCTTTAAACCTGTACAAGCCTGTCAGCAATCTTTAAACCCTTAGTGGCTTAAGTCCTGATTACCCCTGCGCTGACTCTCTCCCAGGGTAACAGCAGAGCACAGGCAGCGATTCCTAATTAAGAGTCCTCAAGTTTGATCTCCAAACGCCGCCGTGTTTCTGTAGAACACACTCAGCCCGAGAAACGCAAGAACAGCAGATACCTGGAAACTTGTTCACTTGACCCGATAATATGTCACTGTCATGAAATGAAACTCCATGCCAGTAGATGTCACAAGGCAAGCGTCGGCCAAATGGGAACTAGAAAACAGAGAAAAAAAACATGATTAATAGTAAGAATAAGAGGAGCGGTGACCACGCTGGAGTGTCCGTCATGTACAAATTCCTGACAGCTGGCATGCGTCACATGATTAAATTCTTATAAGGATGGCAGGTAGGCGATATGCTTTCCTGTTTTGTGAGGAAGAAACAGATTGAGAAGGTAGCAGAGCAGCGGTGTTCTGCTTACACGTGGCAGACACTTTATTAACTACCAGCCTTCCTAGCACCCTGCACTGTCATCCTCACGACTACCTATAAAGGATTGTTCCCTTTCTACTGGATAAAACTTGGGGCTAGGAGAGGTAGTTGAACAATTTCCCATGCCCTGGGTCACAGAGAGCTGGCAAGGGGAGGAATCAGAATTGGAGTCCAGGTCTATGCAAGTCACAGGCCCACACTTCCTTCCCTTTCGCTGAAATTGGCAACCCTGCGCCCAGTCCCCAAATATTAAGCAGTAAAGCTGGGCATGGTGGTGCATGCCTGTAATTCTGGCTATTCTGAAGGTTGAGGCAGAAGGATCCCAAGTTCAAGGCCAACCTGGGCAGTTTAGTGACACCATCTCTCAAAATAAAATAAGATAGCCCTGGGTTCAACCTCCAATACCAAAAAAAAGAATCAGTCCTTCTCTCTCTCTCTCTCTTTCTCTCTCTCTCTCTCTCTCTCTCTCACACACACACACACACACACACACACACACGTACACACAGAAACTCTACAAGGGGCAGGATATATCCTTGGTGCCTAAAACAATTCCTGGAACTCAGTAGTCTTTTTGAACTAATAAATGAGCAAGCCAGGAGTGGTCATCTGACTCAAGATGAGATAATTGGATTCTGTCTTCCAGGAACTTGGAAATCAGAGGTGCCAGGCAGCCTCTGCTAGTCCTTAAATTTTAAGGGAGTGATAAAGAGCCAGCTGTGTGTGGCTGTGCACACAGAGAAGGGAAGAAAGGACCAGGTACCAAGAGAAAAGGAGAGACGAGACCATGTTGCCTGAAACATAGGAGTGACCTAAGTTCCCTGGGCTTCCAGGTTCAAGGTCCCTTCTGCCCTTGGGTCCTGTAAGACGGCCTGTATCCTGGAACACCTTTTTGGTATTCTAAATT
>JAJEJO010048545.1:229189-397230 GCA_020662805.1 Glaucomys volans | reverse complement strand
GAAGAGCTTGGCATGACTAAGGAACAGCGGGGACATGATGCTTTCCATAGGTGAATGGATAAATAATCCGTGTTGCATACAGACAATAAAATATTGTTCAGTGCTAAAGAGAAATAAGCTGTCAAGTCACAAAAAGACATGGAGGAGTCATAAATGCATTACTAAGTTAAAGAAGCCAATCCAAAAAGGCTACATCATATTGCATGATTCCAACACATGCCCTTCTGGAAAAGGCAGAACTACGGAGACAGTAAGCAGATCAATGGATGCCAGAGACTGGAGGAAAGAGAAAGATGAAAAGGCAGAGCAAGAGGATCTTCAGAGCAGTGAGATGACTCTGTTTGATACCAAAATGGCAGACACATGTCATTATGTATTTTTCGAAATCCACAGACGAGTGAACCCTAATGTAAACTAGGGACTCTGGGTGACCACGACATAGCAATGTGGGCTCATCAGATATAATAAATGCACCGCTATTTGGGATTCCTTATAATTCCATATGAATTGTGACGCAGGACTTTGACGTTGAAGGAGGCTGTGTGTAGGAGGGAAAGGAGCATATGGGAAATCTTGGCACTTCCTGCTCGCTTTTACTCTGAACTTTAAACTGTACTAAAAGATAATAGTAATTAAAATGAAAAATAAACCATGTGGTAGTGATGGTGTTAACATATCGACCAGTGGAATAGGAGAGCCCAGAAATTAACTCTTGCATATTTGGTCAAATGATTTTGCCAACAATAACAAGACAACTCAGTAGGGAAAAGGCAGACTTTTTAATAACTGGTGTGGGGGGACAATGGACATTCATTCACATGCAAAAAGAATGAACTTGGGGCTGGGGTTGTGGCTCAGTGGTAGAGCACTTGCCTAGCATGTATGAGGCACTGGGTTTGATTCTCAGCACCACATAAAATATAATATAATATAATATAATATAATATAATATGATATAATATAATATTGAGTCCATCTACAACTAAAAATATTAAAAATTTAAAAAGAATGAATTTGGATCCTAACCTTACACCATACAACAAAAATCAACTC
This sequence comes from Glaucomys volans, assembly GCA_020662805.1. Taxonomy (NCBI): domain Eukaryota; kingdom Metazoa; phylum Chordata; class Mammalia; order Rodentia; family Sciuridae; genus Glaucomys; species Glaucomys volans. The sequence continues at coordinate 396,177 of JAJEJO010048545.1, read as the reverse complement.
AAAATGGATCATATACCAAAATATAAGAGCTAAAAATATTAAAACCACTGGAAGAAAATATAAGGGGAAACCTTCATAATACTGGATTTAGCAATGATTCCTCAGATATGAGACCACAAGCACAGGCAACCGAAGGAAAAATATATCAATTAAAAATCAAAATTAAAAACTTTTGTATCAAAAGACACTAAACAGAGTTAAAAGGCATCCTATGAAATGGTAGAAAATATTTAAAAATCAAATATCATATTCAGAATACATTTTTAAACTCCTGTAATTCAACAACAACAATTAACTAGGCAAAAGTCTTGAATAAACAGTTCTTCAAAGATGATATACTAATGGCCAATTAGCACATACTAAGACACTCAGCATCAGTAATCATTAGGGAAATGCAAATCACAATCACTAGACTCCACTTCACACCCAACCGGTGACAATCATCAAAAACAAACCAAAAGCCGGGTGTGGTGGCGCACGCCTATAATCCCAGCACTTGGGAGGCTGAGGCAGGAGGATCACGAGTTCAAAGCCAGCCTCAGCAACTTAGCGAGGCCCTAAGCAACTCAGTGAGACCCTGTCTCTAAATAAAATAGAAAATAGGGCTGGGGATGTGGCTCAGTGGTGGAGTGCCCCTGGGTTCAATCTCCAGTACTGAAAAACAAACAAACAAACAAACACACAAAAAACAAAGCCAGGTGTAGCACATGCCTATAATATCAGCAGCTCAGGAGGCTGAGGCAGGAGAGATCATGAGTTCAAAGTCAGTCTCAGCAACTTAGCAAGGCCCTAAGCAACCTAGTGAGACTGTCTCTAAATAAAATATAAAAAAGGACTGGTGATGTGGCACAGTGGTTAAGCACCCCTGGGTTCAATTCCCAGTAACACACACACACACACACACACACACACACACACAGAGGGGAAATAACAAATGTTGACAAGAATACAGAGAAATCAGAACCCTTTTACACAGGAATTATAGACAGCTACTATAGAAAACAAAATTACTGAATGGTCTAGCAATACCACTTCTAGGCATATACACAAAAGAACTGAAAGCAGGGACTGGAATAGACAAGTGTACATCATGTTCATAGAAGCATTATTCACAAACCAAAAAGTGAAAATAGCACATGCCTATCAATAGATAAAGGAATAAACATGATGAGGTATATAAACATGATAGAATATTATACAGCCTTAAAAAGGAAGGGAATTCTGACATGTGCTACAACATGGATGAACCTGGAAAACTTCCTACTAAATGAAACAAACCAGACCTACAAGGTTAAATATTGTCTTATCTCATTGATACAAAGTACCTAGAATTGTCACATTCATAGAGACAGAAAATAGAATGGCGTTTGACAGGACCGGGGGAGTTAGTGTTTGACAGAATTTCCCTTGGGGAAGGTGAAAAGGTTCTGGGAATGGATGGTGGCAGTTGGTGGCACAGCAATATGAATGTGCTGAATGCCACCAACTGCTACACTAAAGATGGTCACAATGGTAAGTTTTATATTATGTAATTTTATCACAATAAAAGCAAAGCAAAAGCCTGTATGCTGAAGCCCCTGAGGCTGAAGGGGCAATGCAGCTCCCCTCTGTGCCCAGTAGCTCGGAAGGCGGCTCAGGTGTTCAAGGAGCACTTGACAGCTGACAAGCGGTGCTCAACCCAGGCCCACCTTCCTCAAGGTCCACACCAACCTTCCTGGTTCTGCCTGGGTTCTAAGCCTGGGGGTCCTCTTTCTTTTCTCTTCACACCCTTTTTCAAAAGCACTGGGTGTGGGGTCAGTAGATCAGAGTGTTCTGGATATCCCTCTGTCACTCGAAGACTCTGAGATCTTTAATTTAACCTCCAGGTCCTTAGCCTAGGGAGACAAGGAAATCCTGCAAGGCAGTGATGGGAACCAACCAAGACAGGAAAACAGAAATGCTTCGTACACACCCAGAAGAGCACAAATTGGAGATCTACCACCGATTTGTTTATTCAAATGTTGATGAAGTGCCCATTGTGTGACACAAGGCCTCTCAGATGCCAATAACACCGTGGAAACATGTCTGCTTCCTGGCCTATACAGTCCATCATGGAGAAGAAGTTAAATCAAACAGTCATTCAAATGTATCACTTCAAACAATGCTAAGGGCTACAAAAGGAAGTGCAAAGAATAACGAGAGCCCAGGGGGACCCATTCCATCTGGGGAGTCTGAGAAGGCCACCTGCACTAGATGAGCATGTGTCCATTTGCCCGGGACACTTCTAGCTTCTGCCTGCTTTCCCACTGATATGCTAATAATAACCCTGTTCACTTCCGAAGGCAGCCTCATTTGGGCCGCAGACTAAATGTTCATCCTATTCCCGAGGAAGGGCTATCGGATGGGAGAAAGAACAGGAGTTCTCAGGAGATGAGGGGAAAAGGGGGCTCATGTAGAAAGATGTGTAGAAGTCCACAGGCAGGAGCTGCCACCGCTAGGCAGGAAACTGCAAGGAAAGTCAGGGCGGCTGAGGGAGGACAGGAAAGTAGTGTGAGATAAAGGTTCAGCAGAGTCAGCTCAGACAGGGCTGCACAGCATCAGTAGACCCTGGGCGGAGGAGGGGAACCTGGTGAACCACCCGAGAAAGAGGGACCAAGAGATAGGCAGCAGGTGCCATGGAAGGCAAGAGGACCATGTTTGAAGGGAGCAGTGAGAGGAGGAGAGGTCAAGCAGGATGAGAACCTAAAACTGCCCATTAGATACAATGACCCAGAGAGCTTCAGGACCCCCTGGGCCCATATCCCTCTCCTTCCTGATCCCTTGTCATTTACCAGGTTGACGATTTCTCTGTGCTGTTTTGCAATTATTCCTCGTATGCAACTATTGTCTCCTTTATAACACTGAATTTCTAAGGCCAGGAACAGCTGGACATGGGCATTTCAGGAGTCCAGGGCTACCAACCAGTTGTCCAGTGGGTCCCAGGCCCACAGGAAAAACAGAAGCTATAATTCTGAGACTCGGGCATGGCACCCTCCCTCCTCTACATCAGACTGGGCATCAAACCCTCCAGCTTATCTCCTAGTTTATTTTTTCATCCCCCTTCCTTGATTCCCACTGCTACTACCTTAGCTGGGGACTCATCTCCCACCTTGATGAGGACTAGACCAGCTTCCTCCCCTCCTCCCCTCCCCCAGGGTGGCCCACCTGACATGCAACAGTCAGACTTGTATTTTTCAACACAGTTCTGACCATGATGACGGCTCTTCAATACCTTCCCATGGACCATGAGATGGAGTCCAAGCCCCGAGCCTGGCCTAAGGACAATTCAAGATCCCCTCTACCAACCTGTGGACTGCAAGCTGGGCCACCTACATCTTGGGCTCAGTCACTGTCGAATGACTTTTGATACTTTGAGGATAGAGCACTTTCCTGTCCTGGGGCTGGGGTTTCTACCTGCTGCTCCTTGTGCCTGGGGTCTTGACTCCAAGAAGCTGTCCCTCCCTTCAGTGTGGCCTCCATCATCAACACCCATCAAAGTCCATTCCACAGAGTCTTGTCAGTCTGCCCTCCTCACCACTGTGTGAACTTTTGGGGATGAGGACAGTCTTATAGTCCTCTGTGCACCCCTAACAGCAAGTTTTCAGCACATTGTAGACTTTGCTTTTAATCATTTCTTCGGGGGGGGGGTCATGAATCCCTTTGCAACTTTCCCCAGAAAAACACACACAGGCACAGGCCTTTCCTTGTGATTTTAGGAGATTCGAAGACTCCTTAAAGGCCCTGTTGTCCACCCCCATTGTGAGGAACATCTGCAGTCATGTTCCATGAACCAAGACTGAGGAGGGAACGAACTTACCCAGAGCAGCTACTCAAACACACACCACCGTCGTCATTACTAAAGTTTGCTTTTATGCAATGCTTGTTACACAATGTGATAACCCTAGGTGTATTATCTTATTTAATCCTCTCAACAGTCTAATGAGAAAGGTAGTACAATTAACCCTATTCACAGATGAGGACATCCAGGGTCTCAGAGTCAGGATCAAATCCAAGACCCATTCACTTGCCTTGGGTTTGGATGAGTATCCCCCAAAATTTACATATCCTAGGATATGTGCTGTTGGGAGAGGTGGAATCTTTGGGAGGTGGGGCCTGGTGGGAGGTCTTTAGATCCTTTGGGGCATACCCCTAAAGGGATTATGGGAGCCTGGCCAATCCTCTGTCTCTGCTTCCTGGCTCCTGATATGAGCAGTTTATTCTGGAAAGTGTTCTCCATTATTGCCATTCAGTAGTCCCACCAGAGATCCAAAGCAAAGGGGCCACATGATCTCATGCTGGAACCCCCAGAACCATGAGCTAAATGAACCTTTTCTCTTTACAAGTGTTGCCTCAAGCATTTCATTATAGTAACACAAAACTGACTAATGTACCATTGCACACTACTTTTTGAATGGATCACTGTAATTGTATTTATTAGTCACACATGAAATGTTGTAACTACCCTATCCTCGCCCTATCATCTTTGTCACATGGAGATTCCTCCTTCAAAGCATACACCTGGGTGAACCTAAAATCTTTTCGTGTTGCCCAAGAGGACTAAAAACACATTTGCAAAATGGTCTGGCTCAAACAAGAACTGGTGCTATTAAATGTCCTTTGAGTATGTTTGTGCTGAGGAAAGTGATGTTTGGGTCTCTCTCCCAAAGAGCAAGTTCAACCCCCACCCCCTGGGGATTGTGCAGAATGAAATTCCACAGTGAATGTTGATGAAAGCTCAATTCACACGTCTGTACTTTGTGAATGACTTTCCTCACAAAGCTTATTTCTGAACAGAAAACCTTTCAAGTGATTGGGAATAAAAGTGGCAACTAAGCTTTGATATGGGCGTGTGTGTGGGTAGCGCATCAGCAGGGGAACGCATCCAAACCGGTGCTTCAAAACAAGCCAGCGGCCCAAGATGCTCACAGTGTGTGGTGACCAAAGCATCAAGTTTGGACAAAGATGACCCTGGATCAAGCCCCAACCCCCACACCCCAGCCTGAGGCCTCGACAGGGTGACCTTGCCCCTGGGCTTCAGCAGCTCAGCTACAACTGAGGGACACAATGCAGCTGAATGTCTTCCTCCCAGGGCTGCCACGTGGGCCCAGGCAATGCGTGGGACAGCACTTTGTAAACGGTTAACTTGCTGTTATTTAGGACAGTTTATTATTTTTAGTGTCCAAGGAAGTCACCTGGATGGGTAGATTCAATCTCAAAAGATGCCAACCAGGTGCCGAGCATGCCCAGCACAGCCCTGGAGCGCTCGCTGGGCGCTCCTGCTCTGCGGAAGCTTCCGCGCCTCCCAGCCGATCCTACCTTCTTCTCTGTGTTCCTCTTCCCTCTGCCGATGGGCACTTATGTTCACAGGACTGCCTCCTCCACTGCAGAGGATGGCTTCGGGGGAGAGACATTTTATTCTTCTCTCCACCTTCTCCTTCTCCACCTGCACCTCTGAGCTGCTAGCCTCTAAGATCGCTTCCAACGATCCCGCCTGCTGGAATTCATGCGCTGGTGACCTCTCTCACCCTGACACGGACTTGGTCTAAGTGACCAACAGCAATTCACAGAAAGGAATGTCACTTCTGAAATTAGGATATCTTTATAAAAAGATGGTGGCTTTTGTTTTGATCTCTCTCCCTACACTCTCCTCTCCCTCTTTCTCCTCCTGCCTCTTCCTCTTTCTCTCTCTCCCTCACTCCCTTTGGGAACACCTAGGGAGAGGCCATGTGTGAGGCGCAGAAGCCTCAGGCCAACAGCCACGTGTGGGTGAGCTGCAAAATGGCCCCGCAGCCGGCCAGTGGCCCCGCAGCCGGCCAGTGGCCCCGCAGCCGGCCAGAGCAGAGTTTTCAGTCTGCAGCCAAATGCAGCCTCATGAGGTAGCCGGAATCAGAGCAGCCCCTCCCACACTGAGCACCTCAGATTCCTGGCCCTCAGAAACCAGGAGAGACAGTGAAGTTTGTTGTTTTATAACCTGCTAAGTGCTGGGGAACTTTGGTACAAGGTGACAATGAATGAACATTGTCTATTTTACAACAAGAGCATAAAAGGAAGAAAGCTTTCTGGGGATAAAGGGATTTCAAACTAATACATAACACAATATGATCAATATAATAATTACCGTTTATGGCACACTTAACTATGTGGCAGGTATCTTACATATATCGCTGCATTTTGCAGATGAAGAAATGCCATCCCATTGTTAATTAGTGGCAAACAGAATTTGACCCTGAGCTACTCTGTCTCCAAAGAGTGTGCTCTTTCAATTCTGCCAAGCTGGAGGATGGATGAATTAGCCCATGGAGAACTGAGCATACCCAGCAAACAGTTGTGGTTAACACCTCAAGGAAGATGTCACACATTTATTTAATACAGTTGCTACTTCAGCATCATTTTTGGGGCCTAATAAAGCTATTTGAAACCCAGTTGTACCAGTCACCTTTGGCCTGGATAAAACTTCCCTTTCCCATATGACTGTTCACGATACAACCTGCCTATGGTTCATCCCACTGACCCACACCCAACACACTCTATAGCTACTGATCATAAAACCAAATGATCCAAAAAATATGAATTTAAATTTATTTTATCATATAAATAAGTCATATAAACAAGTTCCCCTCCTCACCTGTTTTCTTTAAACTAGTCAATCTACAACCCCCAAGGAAAAGCCCAGAGGAAAATACCCATAGATAGATCTTAACCAGAGCATACTCCTGTAGATTCTCCAGCTCCCCATCCCCCTATCCTCCCCCATTCACAGTTCCCCATGGCCTCCAGACTTCCCATGACCCCCAGAGGGACCCCTAACCTCTTTGAAACCTAATAATTTTTTTTCACCAAACATTTCACCTCCTCATTGTGCCTAATCTGACTCCCATACCCAAAGCTAATCTCCCCTGGTCAGGGCTCTCCTAGAGAGTGGCTATCTTGGCCTACAGGCAGTCTCAACTGTGAGAACTCAAGACCAAATTAGAAAGAAACCATAACAATAAAAACCATAAGAGAAGAATGGAGCACAGGAACATCCAGAGGCCAATTAAGACAAGGAAAAGCTTGAGCAACTACTCTTCAAGGATGAACTAAAAATCTAATACTGTTCTTCAATCAAGAAAGTAAGCTAAGGGAATAATGCTAAGAATCTACCCATATTACTCAGCTTTTAGTTACTATAACAAAGACCTGAAATAATCAACTACAAGAGAAAAAGGTTTATTTGGCTCACAGTTTTGGAGGTTTCAGTTCATGGTCAGTTGACCCCATTGCTTTTGATGATGTCAACTTGATTGGGTTATTATAAGGATGAATGAATAATGTATGTGATCCACTGAGCTCTGCACCTGGCCCACAGTGCCTGGTACACAGTAGGCATTCAAACAAGGCTGGTTTCCTTCTTTTCCATTCTTTCCCAGCATTCTTCACTCCATACTTAAAGGCTGATATTAAAAAAAAAAAAAAAAGCAAAACTCCCCCATGTCTACCTCTCTGTTACCCAAAATTGCTTGGGGACAGGGATGCTCTCTGGGACTTGTCTAGGGTTGAATGTACACACAGTACATTCAGGGTGCTAAAGCCAGCTAGGTCTTGGTGATTAGGCACCCCCTCTCAGGAGAGCCATGCTTGCAGAGAAGTTCTTTGCCTTGAGTTGAGACTGGATTCCAGTCTCCGCCCTGCCATTGGCAAAGGCCTTCGTTTCGTGAGGAGCAGAGCCTCCCTCACAGAGGATGCCATGGGGATGAAAACAACCACGGGGGCCAAAGAGGCTTTGTGAACCAGGGGCCTGGAACGTAGTAGGAGCTAAATTAGTCCAATTAGAGAATATGGAGAGTGAGCCGCCTGGACTGTTCTTCGCTAATTAAGTCCCTTGGTGAGAAAGGAAGAGGAGAAGAGTCCCCAGCCATGCCTGATGACAGAGAAGGCAGAGGCTGGCCCTCCACAAGTCCTCCCTGGAGAAACAGTAGTGAAGCAAACATGGCTCCAGACTGCCAGGGGTTCCGGAGCGAGGCTGGGGGCAGAGGCAGAAGTGGGGACAGATGCACAAGGGATCCTGGAATCCTGCATGACACAGGGCTGTTTGAGGGCCCAGGAGCAGCACAAAGGGCTTCTAATCAAGGTGAAGAAAGTGGAAGCCAAGAAGGCCCATGGGGCGGAGTGTGCAGGAGGCTTTTGCCAGGAAGAGATGAAAGGAAATAGGGCAGAGGGAACAGTGGTTGTGAGATGAACTCTGGGAGAGCACAGGTCCCATGTGTCCAGAGCCCAGGAGCCAGAAGACAACCCAGAGAGGTCCACGGGACACACCAGTGGTAGCTGCTTGAACTTGATTCTGCAGGGGAAGGACAGCCACAGAAGGCACTTCAGTTGGGCTCTGACCGAGCCAGTAAGAAAGAAGGGCAAATGGGAGCGAGAGCCCTGGGCTGGGAGAGGAGGAGGAGGCAGGCATGGTGACTGGCCCGCAAGGAGAGCATGGGCTGGGAGGAGGGAGGGGGGCACAGAGGAGCAAGAGCAGTCCTGGGCTCCCCGCCTAAGGCCTACCCTGATGGGCACTCTTCTCGGCAGCTACTTCTCATATGCCCATGGGCTGGCACTCCTGTCTCAACTCTACCAGGTCCCTGGTCACTGGGACTCAGAAGGACAAGATCCCACAGGGCTAACTAGCACTCGCTCGCAGGAGCCTTCCCATTTAATAAAGGCGCTGTCTGGCACCAGTGAGTTTCCAGGGAACACAATAATTACTCATCGCCTAATAGAGCCAATAAATATAGCAAGAGGATAAGTAATTAACAGCCTTATGCTGGAAAGTAGCAATTCTTGTGATCTATGAAGTTTCCTCTTCCTATTCACCCTTCACTATTACAGATACAGTGTGACACTCTGGACAAGCAGGCCATTCCTTGTTCGTGGAGTTAATCACTTAAGCACATTGTATTTTTTTATTAAGTCCATTTGTTACCATTGACTCACACATACTACGGTGACAAGAGCTGCATTGAGGCCTGTTGTCTACCTTGCTTCCACTTCTGATTGCAAGACTCTTAGTGATATCAAAATCATCACTAAACAGTTAACTATGGGGGAAAGCCACATTAGCAGGAGGGGAGGGAGCCCTCCCCCTTACATAACCTCAGGGCACCACCACAATCTCCCCGCCCATAAAGAACCTTATTTGTAGTAATTGTCTTAGGCAAGAAAAAAAAAAAGAGAAAAGAGAGAAACTGCACAACTTCTACACTGATTTACCTCTTGGCTTGCAGTTTTAATTAAAATTCCAGTTTATTGAGCAAATAGCTCTGGAAAGCTTAGACACCAATTTAGCACTATGTTCTTTTTCCAATTTCCAATTCATAAGGGTGACACAAACAACTAAATACAAGTGTTAAATGACTCTGACTCCATTTCATCACAATTCGGCCTATGGAAAAGAGCTCCGATATCAATTATATATTATAAATTAACTCCATTTTGCTCTGCAAAATTATCAGCAGTAATCTCCCTCACAGTGGTAAGTTATATCATTTCACGACTAGGTCTCAAATTACCTAGGCTCTTCCACATCAAAACTCCAAATGTGTTTATTAGCTGAAATGGAAACAAAGCAAATCAGGTTTCCATTTCTGCAGCATTTCCTCCCACCCAGGAAACAGCTTCATCTGAAGTCACACCAGACGGCTCTTAGGGCAGCGCATCCCCCAGTTAACCAGAAACTGGGCCAATTCAGTGCTTTCCCCCAGTAAACCAGTTAACTGGGCCAATTCAGTGCTTTCCCCAACAGCAGCTCCCACCAGAAAGCCGGCCTAAATGCTGCCTGGGTTAGCTGGCCCACCAATTCATGCATTCAGTCATTCATTCCTCGCACAGACCAGCCATGCCTTGGAGCTGGGCAGTATGTTCAGGGAATGCCAGGAAGTGCCACACAGGGCAGCAGTGGGTAGGGGGTGGGAGACAAAGCAAGAGAAATGAAACCAGGAGTGTGAACGGAAGATTCCTTAACTTCAGGGAACTCATGATGCAATGGGCTAATCAAGCAACTTAACAGATCCTTGTAATCCTGGGGCCACCGTCTCACAAAGCAGCTACTGCAGGCCTGTCTCTGAGCCAAGCTCTTAACCCCAGTTTCCAAGTCAGTCAAACCTCCACACAACCTTGTAAATAGCCATCATCTTCACATCTCATGGAAGAGACAACTGAGTCCTGGAAAGGTGGAGGACATTTGAGCTGACCCTCACTGAGAAAAAGGGTGGTTCCCAGGAAGACTGGGGAGGGAAAGTCCTGACAGGAGGAAGCAAATGGCATATGCACAGAGCAAGCAAAAGGCATCCAGGAGCCTGGAGATCCAGTCCTCCTCTGTCTGGCTGCTGACCTGCTGAGCTTCCTGGGGCCTCTGCTGGCCTCTGCAGGGCTGTGCGCCCCTTGCCACATGCAGGATATTTCCCATTCTGTAATCTGCACAGGCTTGCTCTTCCTTTCCAGCAATTGGTGGCAAAATTGCTGTCAAAATAATGTCCCTGAGGGAAAGAGAAAAGTTTCCCAGAGGACTAACTAGATAAAGGTAAATGAGGGGCTGGGGATATAGTTTAGTGGGTAGAGTGCTTGCCTTGCAAGCATACAGCCTTGGGTTCAATTCCCCAGCACCACAAAAAAAATAATAAATAAAGGTAAATGGGCTCTGTTCCCCTAAATTTGTCCATCCTGTCCCCTAAAACCAACCTGAATGTCCCACAGACATACCACACCTGTGTCATGCCATCACATATTAAGAAGAATGAATATTATCATACCAGTAATTTCTATAATACAATGGCTACAATTCACTGTGTTTGTGTCTGGGCTGTGTGTTTCCATGTATTGTCTCAGTTCACCTTCAAATCAACACTAGGAAATAAGCAGACATATTATTTTTGTTTTACAGATAAAGAACCAAAACTCAGAGCAATTAGATAACTTAGTCTCTAGTAGTGAGTGCATCCAGGAAGCAGAGGGGCAAGGAACAGGACCAGCCCTATCATATCCTTAGTCCCCAGAGAACTAAGGCTAGGAGGACTGGATGAAGCTCCCTTAACCACTGAACACTGGTGGTTTATGCTAGGTGGGCACTTTTTGTGGGGGTCTGAGGCGGGGAGGACTTGAGGGAGAGGGAATGGGGCCCACCTAGGAGCTCTCCAGAGTGCTGAAGAGCCCCTGCCAAAGTCCTCTGCCTCTGGCACCTCAGCCTGGCCCAACCCTCACCTCCTGGTTTCAGTGTGGGGAGTGCATCTGGTAAGAAAGTTACTTTTAGAAGTCCTAAGCTTGAGAGGCCAACGGGACATCCAATTATAGTTATCCTATGAGGGGTTGGAAATGCAGGACTATAGAGAGAAGCCAAAGCAAGAAGTGAAAATCTGTACCTCAAACATTTTGCATTTTCGAGACTTTAAAAATGTATAGTCCATGATTATTAACTATAGTCACCTAACTGTGCAATAATTGCATACCAGTGCATCTTGCTCCTAACCATAGCTCAGTACTCACTGACTAACTTTCCCATCCCTCCCCTGCACTTTCCCTGGCCTCTGGTCACACTGTTCTACTCTCACCTTCTATGAGATCAGCTATTTTAGGTTCTGCATATGAGTGAGGTTGTGAAATACTTGTCTTTCTGAGCCTGACTTATTTCTCTTCACATAATGATCTCTAGTTGCATCCCTGTTGTCCCAAGTGACAGGATTTGCCTCTTTATGGCTGAATAGTACTCTGTTGTGTATATGTACCACATTTTCTTTATCCATCCATCAGTCAGTGCACCCTTGGGTCATCTTTCCTTCTTAGCTATTGTAAACAGGGTTGCAGTGAGCTTGAGAGAGCAGATGTCTCTTCCACGTGCTGATTTCATTTCCTTTGAACATATACCCAAGAGTGGGGTTGCTGGATCATGTGATAGCTCTATTTTTAATATTTTGAGGAAACCCCATACTGTTTTCCATAATGTGCTGTGCTAATTTACATTCCCACCAACAGTGTTCAGGGGTTCAGAGAAGACCACATTTGATTGCTGTAGCTTTGAATCTAATAAAGAGCCATCACCACTCCCTGATGCCCATCCCCCCCAAAAAGAAGGAAATGATAACATATTCAAGAGAAAATCGAAATTGATCTGCCCTAGGGTGACCTGATTCTAGTGAGTCAAAATCATACCCACTGTTACTCAAAGCCAAAACATTGAGAGGTGACTTGGAAAAGTTCTGCACTTATCTTTTGCTTTTCTGACCACAGAACCTAAAGGCCTCCACAATGGAATATTTATATGCACACCCCTCCTCCAGGTGGTGAAAGAGAGATTAGGAAAGTACATTTATTCTCTGGCTCTACCCCCACCTCCATTCTGTACCCTCCTACACACTATAAGCATGATCACACCTTTTTGTGAACTTAGTCTTTCATTCAGGCAAACACTATTATGCAGCAACCCAATGTCAGGCAGCAGGGTAATTCAATGAAGCAGGAGGCGCAGTCCCTGTCTTTAGAATGGTGAACTTGTAAACAAAGCGTAATGCAAAGTAGCGAAGGTCCTAGCAGCTGTCAAAGGGCCACAGGAGCAAGAAGCAGAGAGTGAGTGATTCTGCTGAGATTGAGGCAGGGTGTGGTTGGACAGAAACTTGAAAGGTGAAATGAAATGTGCCCAGCCCAGAAGGCAGGAGGGTGGTCTAGCCCAGCAGAGTCCCATGTGCAAAGGCCTGAGGGACCATGATCAGAAGTTTCTCCAAAGCAGGAATATCTTGATTATCTGCATTGCTGGTGCCTAGCCTGGTGCCAGGGAAGGAGTGGGCTTGTAATAGATGCTGGGGGAACGAACAGCATGACCAGGAGACCCAAGGGGACCTGTAGGCCCAGGATCCAAAAGACTAAAACCAATTCATAGTGTGGAGCTGGCAGGTATATAGTGGTCACGGGCACATCTGGTCATTCATTTCTCCAGGCACAGGTTGATAATAACTGAATTACCCACCTCTGTGCAGGTGAACAGGAAGAGTAAAAGGCTCTTCCCCAGCTGGGAAAGAGTCCACTCCACTGTTGAGAATTTTAAAAGGAATTATCAGCAATAACAGTTCAGTGAGATGAGAGAGGGGTTTAGAGTGGGTGGGCATCTCCATCAGATTTTGGAATCTCCTTTTATTTCTGATGTTGAACTACATTGGCAAGTTTCCAATATTCTCATTTTTTAAAGCTCCACCCAGTCAATAGCTGTGCAGCTTGCCCTGGCTCCTTGAGGTGAGCGTTGTTATTCCTCTGCTAAGTATTTAAGCAATACCTTTCACTTTGCTTAATGAGCTCAGAACAAGCTGATGGATGGCCCAGCTCAGTTGGCAATGACAGCTGGCACTTCCCTGATGACCAGATAATGAGGCAAATGCATTAAGTGTGTGTCACCCCAGTCAACAAATGTGGTCTATTAAGGCAAAGCCAGGCCACACGTGGCGTTCGGTCAGCCTCTACCACATGCGGGTCTATAAGCAGCACTCTGGCACCTGTTCAGACACCTCCATGTGTCCATACTGAGATGAATCGGATGCTTCCTTGGTGCACACTGAAGAAATCGGGTCAGAAATATTACCTTAAGAAAAGCCTGTATCATGCTGCAAATAGTGATTAGCAGAAACAGTGTACTGCTAAGAACCAGGAGACTGAGATTCTAGTCCTAATCAATTAATTCATCCACTGGACAAACATGTCAAGTGCCTGTCATGTGCTAGCTACTGGGCTAAGTGCTGGGACACCAAACAAAACCACCACCTCCACGTTTCCTGAGCACTTACTAAGCACCACACAGTTATAAATTCACTTAACACTCCCAACAACCCTGGGGGGTATGTACTATTGTCAAATCCATCTTTCAGACAAGGAAATTGAGGCACTGAGAGGTAAAGTAACTTGACTTAGTTTTCAAACTCATAAGTGGTAGAGCCAGGACCCAAACCCAGCCAATCTGACTCCAGAGATGATTAAGACAGAGCTTCAGCCCTACAGAAGCCCAGAGCTTCTTGGAAGAATATACAGACATGGATATATGTGCATTTAATAGTTCTGTGATCCAGAGAAAAAATGTGTAACCTCTCTGTATGAGTTATCTATCATTGCACAAAAATTAATACAAACTTAGTGGCTTAAAACACCACTTATTTATTGGCACACAGTGTTTTTGAGGTCAGAGGTCCACCATTGGAATTACTGTGTTCTCTTATTCATACCCAGATTTTCACAGGACTAATCTCAGGTGTTAGCAGCCTGCGGTTCTTAGGTGGGCTCAGAGTCCCTGTTCACTGGTTGGCCACAGAATTCCTCTCCTTGCAGGTGCAGGACTGAGACCCTTATTTCCCCTCTGAGTATGTCAGCCAGGGGACTCACTCAGCACATAGTGAATGCCCATGGTTCCTTGCCAGAGTGATCCCCTGGGAAGCTCACAGTGTGGGGTCTGCTTTCTTCCAGACTAGCTGGAGTGCATCTTCCACATGTTCTTCTGCAACAAGCCAGAGAAAACTCTGCTTTCAAAGGGCTCTCTTATTAGATCAGGCCCTTCCAAGGAAATCTCCCTTTTGCCATTTAATGTAACACAGTCACAAAAGCAATCTCAACCTGAGGTCCCACCACACCCCAAGTGGTAGAGGTTTACCTCAGGAGTATCACTTAGGGTCGCACTTGCTGAGCTTTCACTTTCCTGGGAACAAGACTAGACTAGTGGAGATAAACACTACTTTTACAGCCTAAAAAATGCATGTTCACACATGCTGCCTAATCAGAGCCTCACTGTTCAGAGTCAGATGCTCCAGGAGAAAAAGAGCACTGACCAGAAGAAGAGTTCGGGGATTGGAGAAGTTACACGACCTTCCCCTGCCATGCTGGTGAAGCATGGGAGAGCAAAGACTCGCTCAAGCCTTCCACTCCCAGGATGTGAGCTCCATCCTCTGGCCCCTGCTATCACATCCACCAGAGAGGACCAGACACGTTCTAGTGCCTGCTCCACAATCAAGTGGAAGGAACACAGGAATCAGACAGGTCTTGCTTAGAATCCCAGTTCTGCCTCTCACTAGTTCCAGAGTCTTGGGCAATAGTCACTTCCCCTGACAGCAACTGTGTCTGTAAGATGGGGGGCCTGGTCTCCAGATCAGAACAGAACCTTGCAGCTGTGCTCTGTGTGATGACTAGCCCCACGCTTCTATTCTCTTGAAGAAGAACTGTATAACTCTCTCCTTTTCCTGTCCCTGGGGTCTGGGAAAATAACTTCGTTGTATTAGTTTCCCAGGGCTGTCAGAACAAACTGCCACAAACTTGGGGTATTGAAAAAGAAATTTACTCTTTCAAAGTCTGGAAGCCAGACATAAAAAATCAAGGTGTTATCAGGGTCGATTCCTCCTGAAGGCTGTGAGGGAGGGTTTCATAAACACTATTGAAGATATTTATATTACATATTTCTAGATATCAGCTTTTCCCAGATTTTATTTTACTGTATTGTCTTGGTTGTTGATCTTGATCTTTACTGTATCACCTTGATTTTTTTAACCTAAATTTTTTTAAAAAATGCCTCTCTCTTGGTTTGGATTCAGCCAGCAAGCATAGGTGTTCCTCAGCTTGTAGATTCATCACTCCAATCCCGATCTCCACCAACACATGATCTTTCTCTGTCTGTCTCTGTCTTCTCTGTTTCTTTTTTTTTTTTTTTTTTTTTTTTTGCGGTGCTGGGGATTGAACTCAGGGCCTTGTGCTTGTGAGGCAAGCACTCTACCAACTGAGCTACATCCCAGTCCTTTTTTTCTCTTTCTTATAAGGACACTTGTCTCTGGATTTGTGATGCACCCGAAGTCCACTATCATCCCATGTCAAGATCCTTGATTATCTGTAAAGACCTTATTTCTAAATAATGTCATAATCACAGATACCACTTAGGACTTGGGTGTGTCTTTTGAGGGGAACACAATCCAACCTCCATACATAAATTTATTCATGCATACCACTACTGATGAAATTTAGGCAATTTTCAAATTTTCCTCACTACAAAGGACACTATAATAAATATTTTCATTGTATCTCTTTGTGTACTTGGACAAGAATTTCTCTACAAGTGAAATTGGGTCACAGAGTATACACATTCTAAATGTTGCTAGATAAATATGTATTATGTGTATGTGTGTGCTAAACATGAGGTCTACCACTGAGCTACATTCCCTGCCCTTTTTAATTTTTTTTTTTTTTAAGACGGGGTCTTGCTGAATTGCCCAGACTGGCCTTGAGCTTGCCATCCTCCTGATTCAGCCTCCTGAGATTGCTAGACATTTTTTGCCAATCTAATGGATGTAAACTGGCATCTTACTGTTGATTTAACTTGCATCTTTATGATTAGACTAGTGAGTAAACAATTCAGTATTGTTTTCAAATGTGTATTAGATATTGGGTTTCCTCCTTGAATATTTTTTTTTAAATCCTAAATAAGTAGTTATGTGTCAGGACCCTCAGGAGCTGTGAAGAGAACTGAGATACTGACTGAGTGCAAGCGGAATGGGACCTAGGAACCTGAATGCTAAAAAGCTTGCCAGGAAACTCAGAGGACAGTGCCAGTGGGTCACAGCCACAGGGGACAGTCGCTGTATTCAGTGTAGTGACCAATTTTACTGGCACTTTGTTTTACACCCTCAGAGTACACTTCAGGGCTTTACCTCCTGCAAAACCTTAAAACTATAGTGATCAGAGGATGCTGTTGGAGGATACTGCACCTTTCATGAAGGCCTGGAGACACTTCCCCCAGCCTCTTCTCCCTCCAGCCAGGAAAAGCCGGACTCTTCTTGAACCTCTTTTATCTGATCTTATGGGCATCACGACGTACAACTTAGCATTTCTGTTGTTTCTTGGTAACCAGAAATCTCAGAGACAAACCTTTGACCTTCATAAAAATTATTGAAGATATTCATATTACACATGTCTAGATATTAGCTTTTCCCATATTTTATTTTACTGTATTATCTGGTTGTTCATTCACCTTGATTTTTTTTAACCTAAAAAAAAAAAAAAAAAAAAAAACCCTTGTAATAGTGCTGGGATTGAACCCAGGACCATGCACATGTTAGATAGGTGCTCTATCACTAAGCTACATCC
Organism: Glaucomys volans; assembly: GCA_020662805.1. Taxonomy (NCBI): domain Eukaryota; kingdom Metazoa; phylum Chordata; class Mammalia; order Rodentia; family Sciuridae; genus Glaucomys; species Glaucomys volans. Next base: position 379,047 of record JAJEJO010048545.1, on the reverse strand, counting down.
CCAGCCCATGTATATCTTTTTGAAAGCCACTTTACATATTTTTTGAAAACAAGAGAGGCATAAATACATATTAATTTAAATTCTACCTTGTGAGGGTTAAATAATAATACACAATTTATGTGAGGTCCTTCCTTTAACATTGGCCTATTTTCAAGATTCACATATAATAATATCAGTTCTATCACTGACATTCAACTGGAAAAAAAAAAAAACTTCAAAGATGAGCTACTCATAGCACATCAATGAAATTAATGCAAGAAAAACGGGTCACATCAATTTACTAGCCATTCAGGGGTAGAAAAAATAGGATATAAAAATAATATTATGCATTCCTAAATCACTGGAGTTGAGCTCAAAAATGGTGCAAACACAATTACAAATAAGACCACCTGTATATAGTATAATGGCTTTAAAAGCAAAATTTTCAAAAATGTTGACAAATGTTTGACAAAAATGTTTTTAAAAGGCAATTTGAACTTCTTATGGTTCTTTACAAAAGAAAAGCATGCTAATGCTTGCTGCACTCTTGCCCCATCCTCAATTAGCTACTCTGTGCCTCGGGTAGGAGCACCAATCAACTTGGACCAGTCTGACAAGCATTCTCCTGGTTTTAAAATTGAAAGCCCAGTGTCCTGGAGCCCCTCAGTTCTGAGTGATCCAGGACTACCTGTCACCATGGCCTTGGGCAGCATCCATCTGCAAGGTTCAAGAAGAAGGATCTGTCAACAGTAAGTCCTACTCCTAATCCTATAATCTGAATGGAAGTCATGCATCTGGAAGTTATTCTCAGCTGGGTAGGGAAACAAAAAAAAATTTTTTTCAAATTCAGTTCACTAACCGTATCAGCCCGGATTTCACAAAGGATTAAAGGAAATCTTCACAAGTCAATGTTTTTATTCTCTTCTAAAGAGTTCCAGGAATAGAGATTTCATAATGCTACCTTTGAGAACCATTCTACAATCCATAATCTTTTTAAAAATATTAAATTCAATCTAAAGTCATATGATTTTCATTCCCAGCACCAAAGTGAACAAAGAAATCCTGAAGATATGCTATCGACAGGAAATCAAGTAAAATTATTGGAGAACTCAAAATGGTGGCCAGGAAGAAATGAAAAGGCCATTGGAAGAGGTTTTTTTTTTTTAGGTTGTGAGTGGAGAAGACAACAACATACCATTTTAACAATACTTGGAGCTTTATAAAATGGTGGGTCAAGAAAACTACTTTAATCTAGTGTGTTCAGTACAATGATCATAAATGAGTCATTTTAAGAGGACAAAAACTGCTGGGCATGATGTCACATGCCTGTAATCCCAGCACTTGGGAGGCTGAGGCAGGAGGTTCTCGAGTTCAAAGCCAGCCTCAGCAAAAAATGAGGCCCTACATTCAAAAGAAACAACAGTTTAATGTAACTTAAGATGTACTTGTGTTAGCCCCTAGAATAGGACTGGAGGCTACAAAAGAGAGATTCTTAGACAAATGTACCTGATAACTCAAGTTCCCAAATAAAGGCCTCAACCTCTCCAGCCTTTGATAGGTCTTGTTATGGGAACAACTTCTTAGTTCTTCCACCTGGTGAGAGATTGACTTCTACCATGTCATGATATTCTGTATTAATCTCATTTCGGTACTTATGTCATTTTGTTTCTCTCTCATAGAAGCACCCACACCAGATGACTTTACAACCTGCTCTTCCCAAGCAGACTTCTGCTCCTCATTGACCAGATTTCTAAAAGTAACTTCAAACTGCTTCCCCAGACTCCGCCCCCTTCCAGCTGGAAGCAGCAAGAGTGGTCGGCGCCCCCTCCCCTTATAGCAGTAAAAGGTTCCTAATTAAGGACAGCAGTTAGTGTAAAAATAAGAGATCTGGTCAAACTGAGGAACAGAACCCATCAGAGTCTGGGAAATTGGAAACTGAAAAACCACTAGTTTCCTAAACAAGGATTTCTAATGTGGATAAGACCAGTGGGGAATGTTATAGCCACAGAAAACAGATTGGAATGTTCATATTCCCCAGGGAGTTCTCCATCGTGATTGGGAGAGTCAGCCCCACCCCAAAATCCCAAATCCCCTCCCTGTAACCCGCCCCAGTCGCAAGTCCCCTCCCTGTAGCCCACCCCAATCCCTTCCCCTCCCTATAGCCCCACCCTGGTCCCTTCCCACGCCCTATAAAAGTTGACAAAGAAAGAAATGGGGCGCGATTTCCCCACACCCCGCTTTTAGGAGTAAGGGAGGTGGTCGCTGGCCAGCTAAAAAAATAATAAAAGGCTTCCTTTGGCTTTAAAAAAAAAAAAATGAGGCCCTAAGCAACTCAGTGAGACCCTGTCTCTAAATAAAATACAAAAAAGGGCTGGAGATGTGGCTCAGTGGTCCAGTGTCCCTGAGTTCAATCCCCAGTACCACCACCCTCCCAAAAAAGAAGGCAAAAGCTAACATTTACCTACTGTAGGTTGTTTGCTTTCATGCGATTTTAATCTCCTAACACCCTTGTTGACCTATAGATTTTACAGATGAGAAAAGCAGACTCAGAGTTCGTTCACATCATACTGTTCCAAGTGTTGGGTGTGCGATAACAAACATAAGAGGCCTGGTGCCTGCTTCCATGGAGCTTGGAGTCCAGTGGGGAGTGACAGACACTTAAAAACTCTTTCAAAAGAATGACGAGTGAGCCAGTTTGCAGGGAATCAGGGAAGAATCAGAAGACAAAAAGAAGAGGCAAGATGGAGGAAAAAGGAGAACATGTCCTGTTTCTAGGCAGAAGCCATGGCACACAGAGCTCTTGAGATAAGAGCATTCAGTTATGCGCCTGAGGTAACACAATGTATAAGTGGTTGGATTGGGGTTTTGAAGCCTGTGCTTTCTGACTCCAAGATTCCTATTCTCCCACTACAATAGTTGACCAGCTGTGTTTTGAATCCACAGAGGAAAGTCCACAGAGAGACCCAATTCCCAGTGAGGATACTGTTTCCCAAACTAGTCTGATCACAAGAACCACCTGAAGTGGCCTGTGAGGAAAAATAAAGACTCCCTAGGTCCCACCCCTATTGGGAAATCAAATTTTAACAAACACCCCAGGTGATTCTTAGATCAGACAAGTTTGGTATACACTAAATTGTGGCTTCAGAAAACCTAAAACCTAACACTTTAGGAGTGAATTTACTGGTCATTTTTAAGAACTGAGTGGAGTTCCTTGAAGTCACTTAGTCCTCCAAGAAGAAAAGGAATGGGAAAGAAACAAGAACTCTCCAGAGCTCAATGGGCCACTTAAACAAAAGAGCTGTGGAACTTAGCCCTCCCTCATCCTGGATTAAGGACTGCCTTCTCAGTACAGGCTGACTGCTGTCAGAACAAGACCTCTTCGCGCATCAGAGGACTCTGGAACATATGAGTAACTTGAAATCGTCCCAATTAAGGAGTTGAGAAGTGTAACCGAAGCAGTGACATAATAAGAAACTATGAACTCTGGCTTTCCAGCTCTGGATTTAGAATCCGAGCAGCTTGGTTCAGATCCCAGACCTACCACTTACTGGACAAAACATGGACAAGTGAATGAACCTCTCCAAGCCTCCTGTGCCCCAAATGCAAAGGGTCAGATCACGCCTGTTTTGCGTGTTCCTCTGAAGAATATGAGAAATAATGGAGATGGTGGACTGATGCTATAAGACCTTTAGCAAATGTTTGTCAATAAATCATAAAACAAGAGTCAATGTATTGCACGATAAGAGAGGGGTTGGGCTCATATGGAAACAACAGTTAATAAGGAAATAGTTAAGTTTTAAAAAAAGAAATTCACAGGCACGGAGCACTAATTCTAAGCTGTATTGTGAATAAACAGGCCCCTCTCAGTAGGCAGTAGATTGACTTCCAAGTGGGTTTGCTGCATAGGATGTTTCAAAACAGGGGCTGCAAAGGTAGGAGGGGAGCTTTTAACATGTTGATTTTTATTCATAGGAAACAGATTCCCTGGGAGCTGTAAGAACTGAATCCAGGTTCCAGAAATGAGAACAGACTTCGGATTGAGGTGACTCCAGCTCAAAGCCTAGAGGACTGGGGAGCAGGGTGAGGGGCCAGTGTGTAGGCGACATTTCTAATAACGCCATGCAATTCCCAAAGTGCTTTAAGTGATCTTCTCTTACTAAGAAAACACAGTAAGAAGAAAAATTTGATAAAAGGTGTGGACAGGGTAGGGGGAGCTGGAGAAGGACGCAAATCGCTGAGCCAGAGTCGTACAATCCCTGCTGGAAGTAGTCAGTAAGGCCCGTGGGAGAGCTTCTAGCCAGGCCTGGCTCGAAATGGACCCCGAACGGTTTGTTCCCTTGCCTTTCCCTTTAGGAAGAGGGCCATGCATGTGAACAGCCTCCTTATTGTTTTATTTCCACATGGTCTGAATTTGATTTAACTCTGCATCTTCCTCCTCAATGAGGTTGAAATATATCATTGGTTGCTTAATGGCCCTTCAAGCAATGAGGCCTTTATTAAATAGCAGCGTGATGCCAGGCGACCAGGACGCCAGCAGCACACAAATCTCTCCCCGCTGCGTTGCTGAAGACAGCTCTCACTGCCCCCCACCCTGGCCTTCTGTTTCTCTACCCAAAAGGAGACTCAGGAGAGAGGGCACCAGTGCTGGCTGGATGCTCAAAGATGCCTCCTCTGGGCCCTCCCTGCTGAAAGGAGGACAGTGGTCCCAGAAGAGCAGGGGCACCAATGGCCAGTTCTGGCCCAGCCGTCCCTACGTGCAGCACAAAATGCAGGAGCACATACTTAACCAAGACCTGAGTTTGAGTTCTGACTTTGCCACTTTTAAACCATGTGCCAAGTACTTTGGTCAGTCCAGGCCTCAGTTACCTGGTCAGAGGGCTGCCTGGAGGCTCAGAGAGTAACCAGGCCTTCCACTGTCATTCCACGCAAGGGCTCAGGAAGCCTGCCTTGCTGGTGTCTGCAGACTGACTCCGTCACACGGTACCATTTCAGTGCTTACTCTCCATCAGCCACATGCCAGACGTCAGAGACAAGAGGAGGCAGCTCTCCCTGCGGCTTAGGGAGGGCTTCCCCACCTTGAGTTCACCATATACCTCGACCCCATAGCCAGTCATGGCTTCCTAATCTATAAATCTGATTTCTCCCTCTTTCTCTCTCACACACCTCTTTCAAGCCTATATCTTCCAGTGGCTCTCAGTGTGCAGCATGGACCTCTGAGTTGGCTCTGTACCTCTCAGGCTCATTCCCAGTTCTCTCCCCTCACATCCTGTGCTCCAGCTGGAGGAAACTATTTGCAGACCCCCCAATCACCCATGCCCCATGTCCAAGATTGCCACCCTGCTACCATGCCTGCTGGGCTCGACTCATCCCCTGAAACCTGGCTCAGCCCCTGCGACTCAGCTGGAGGCCCTCCTAGAAGAGGCCCTCTTCCATCCTGGAATCCCAGCCAGCCACCCCTCTCCTTCCCGTTGCCACTGCATCACCATAACCACAGGCTGCGAGCTCCCTGATGGCAGGGCCCCACGGGGCATCAGTGCTCGGCAGGGTCCCTGGCACAAAATAAGGGCTGAGGAAATGTGTGAGGAATGAATGAAAAAAAACTTTATCAGCCACTATTTATCAAAATCTGATTATATAATAGGCCAGGCGTGGTGCACTGGAGTGAGATCCAATAATAAAGAATATGCAAGACAGATGTGGCCCTTGCACTGGCTGAATTAAAAATCTAATGGGAAAGAAAGAAAATTTCAAAAGCAGTAGCAACAAAGCTGATCCATGCTATGAAAAGGAAGAATGGAGAGCAGCATGTAACCAAGTCAGGGAAGGCAGGAGCAAAGAGGTTGCCTGGAGAAAGCAAGGTTTAAGATGACAACAAGGAGACACTGAAGGTGTGGACAGTAAGAAAGATTGACACGCTCTATCTAAAAATAGCAGCACCTCTCCAGTCTGGAACTGGGCTAGCTCACTTATCCAGAAAATAGCCAGAACCCAGAAAGAAGCTCAAAAGCTTCTGGTAGCCAAAATATATCAAAAGACTATACCTGGTTCATCTGCGAGCCTGTCATTCACATGGGCTGACGTCCTCCAGGCTGACATCCTGCCCTCCTCTGTCTCCCATTCCTCTGTACACACTTCTAACAGGACCTTTGGCCTCCCACACTGCAGTCACTCCCTGTGTCTGCTGTCCCCAGGCTAGGGTCTCTGAGACCACCCTGCGTGGCTTCCTAGGCCATGATATTCATATGTAGGCATTTTTGACATTTCAACTTTTTTTTAATTTTTTTTTTGAGACAGACCTCCACAAATTGCCCAGATTGGACTGGAACTCCTGACCTTAAGTGATCCTCCCTCCTGTCTCAGCCTCCCAGTAGTTGGGATTACAGGCCTGAGCCACTGCACCAACGTTGGAATACTTTAATAATTACATTTTGAACTCTCTAACAAGTTATTGCATAGTATTTACATATTACCATAATGAAGTGACTTGTTAATTTAAAGTAGGAGTTCAGCAATATTCTATTTCAGTAAACAAATATCAGATTATTTTATATTTGAGTGATTTTATTTTAACAATGAGAATTTCCTGGCAGATGGCAGGTGAGTGTCTTATTTTAACAAGCATATGTATTGTTCCCCTTTGACAAATTGGATAATCAAAATACCTTGTTGACCTAACAGTAGCTTGTGTGTCTAAATAGAGATCTGCTTTTAAATCTGGGATGAGTGAGGAGTATTAAAAATTTGTTTAAATCCCTCTTTGGTAATAGTGCAGGGGTTAACTTTGAAGTTTCATATTGCAACTCAATCACCTCTTTGCTTACTATACTATGACATTTCTGAATTCCACGTTCAAACCAAAAAGTCCTTCATTATGATACTATGTAAACATTATTTAATAACTAATATTCATTTATCACTAGGGATCCACTGTTGTTACAAATTTGTTAATGCAATGTAAATAGTTTATTGACTGATATTCTTTCTTGGAGGAGGGGACACCTTTTTCTAATTCATACAAAAGGACAAGTTAGGGCCAACGCTGGCCTAGTGATGGCATCTGGTGGTGTCTTTATCCCCAGTGCCTTGCACAGGCCTTGGGGCATAGTGGACATCCAACACCCATTAGTTGAAGAATAATGAAGATCTTCCAGACCTTAGAACTTAAAAATATTATATATGTATGCTTTGTTTTACTGTACTTTCTAGAAATACTTCTGTTCATTCTAATGGAGGAGTATTACATAAACTCTTAGAGCAATAGTCCTTAGTACCTGGCTGAACCTTATGAAACTGTCAACACAGCAGGGACCACTGCCTCTCTCTTTGTTCCCTAGACACAGAGCACTTTTTCCAACAAGAATGCCTTAGGAGTAGGAGTTGTCACAGCTATAACACACCATTAGAGGAACATCTTTGCGATGTACCTAGGGAGTCATAAAATTTAGGAGTTTCTGAGAAAATGTCATAAAAATCCAGTGAGAAGGGACGGCTTTGTGTAAGTGATCTCAGACAGAGCCTGAGACTTTCTTAAGAAAGGAACAAGTGCACAGGCTAAAGAAAGCTATGTTATCATGGAAAATAAACCCTGCCAAATGCTTTCAGGGGCTTACAAACAGCTGGCTCTCTATTTCTGGCTTGAGTTTTGCAATGCCAGAGACAGGAATGAGTTCACTGCCTGGAATCTCTTTATGTCATTTCCCTTTAAAGAAAATAGTCACTTTGAAGGTAGACTTTAAAAAATCATTAGAGCCATTAGTGATGCCACAGTTCAATTTAATTAGCATTTGTGAATGCATTCTCTGTGCCAGGCACTAGAATAGTCAAGATGAATAAGACAAGCTCCCTGCTACTAAATATCTTATAATCTAGGGGAAGAGACAGACTGTCTCAATCAATAACCTACCCCATCCATCACTATCCTGTCCCAGGTGACATCACCTTTTCTCTGAGACTTACAATATTATCCTAACTTGCCTCCCTGCCTCCACTCATAAAACCCTCTGTAATCCATTTCCCACAGGGCACCAGGGTAATCTTTTTAAGAAGGCAAGTGTAATTATCTTGTTTCCTGTATATTTAGGCAATGGTCTGGGCTCTGAATGTGGTCTGGCTCCTGAATGCCTGCTGGCAAGGGAAGAATCAGACTGGAAATTCCCATGCCGAGGCAGGCCCTCTGAAAGGTCACATCCTCAGTAGGTGAACAAGAAGAAAACCTGCTTCATCTTGACCTTGACTCAGGCCAGGGGAAATAAAAGGGAAGAATATCTCCCCTCAAAATGTCTATCCATAATACCTTCTAGACACAAATCTGGAGGCAGAATTTATATCATGCCTATAACCTAAAAAGCTTAACAACCAAAATTCTCAGTTTTTGTGATCAGGTTAGTATAATCCTCTAAGACAAGATGACGATCCTTACTTTAGACCCAGGCCTCAAAGACTACCAGAGATTAAAATTACAAGGGACACAAGTTTACAGTCAGAATAGGTCTAACATCCACACAGAATTCCAAAAAGAGAAATGAGGAAAAAAAGACTGGATAAGAGGCAATACTAAAAGAGAAAATGAATGAGAACTTTCCAGAAGTGATAGGATCCCAAACCTCAGAAACAAGAATCCCAACAAATCCTAAGCAGAATAAACAAAAAGAAATCCTCTCCTAGAAGTGTCTTAGTGGCACTAAAGACATCTAAGACAAAGAAATGACTTTCAAAGCAACTGCAAAAAAAAAAAAAAAAAAAAAAAAACTTACAAATGAAATGTTAGATTAACAGCTGACTTTATAACAGCAGAAATGGAAGTGAGAAAACAGTGGAATATCTTCAAAGTGCTGAGAGTATATAACTAAGAACACTGAATTGTATACACAGCAACATTATTTTTCAAAAATGAGGGCAAAATATAGGTAAATTTAACAAGTAAGAACTCACAGAGTTTCTTACAAACAGTGCCTTACTAAAGGAACTCCTTAAAAAAATTACTTCCAAAAGAAAGAAAATTATCCTTGAAGGAAAGTCTGAGTTGTAAACTAATGAACAAAGAAAATGGTGGATATGGATGAAGACACTGAGACTGTATAAAATAATAATAATGCTTAACTTTGGAAGATGAGAAAAAGAATAAAATAAGTAAAATATTGGCTAATGAAAGAAAATGAGGTATAGTGGAAATGAAAAAGCACCCTAAGATCCTAGTGTTTTCAAGAAGAGTATACAAATGCTAACTTTAAACTTTATGACATTATGCACATAAAGCAAACTTTCTAGGGTACAATTCTACAAGAAAAAAAACCCAGAATGTATAACTCCCAGACTAGTACTAAAGAAAATGGAAAAAGAAAAAAACAAAGAAGATATGAAATCCACAATCATGGAGGGAAATGTTAGCATCACTTTTCAATTAGTGAATAGATCAGACAATAATCAAAGCTATTAAATTTATACAATGCAATTTATAAGATAACATAATACATATATGTAAAATATTGCATTCAATAACTAGAGAATGTATCTTCTTCTCAAGCACCCTTGGAATATTTGTAAAAACTGACCATTTATTAGATCATGAAGCAAAAAAAATGCAAAAAACAAAAAGAAGAGGAGGAACAACAACAAGGGAAAGAGAAATGACAGAGGGCAGGCAGGCAGGAAGAAGTTTCCATAATGTAATTAAGAAATTAATAGCAAAAAGATAACTAGAAACAATCTCATGTGTATAGACATTTTTTAAAGGGCAAAAATATAAATAATATAAAGGAATTTTTGTGAATTTTCATGAAAACATAAAATACACAGAACTAAAAAGTTTTGAAAAATACTATGTAACAAATCTCATGGTGCAGCTAAAGCAATGCATAGAGGTGAGTTTGTGGTCTTGAATGCTTTTATTAGAAAAGCATCCAACTCAATGTCAGAAAACGAACAACCAAATAAACCCCCCAAAGTAGAACAAAATAAATAATCAAGAGCAGAAATCCATGAAATAAAGCAAAAGATACAATGGAGATGATTGATAAAGCCAAAAATTGATTCTTAGAAAAAAGTAAAGAGTTCAGATGACTATGAAATACTATAAGTAATTATAGAAGGATACTTAGCCAAGCCAGGGTATGTGTGTGAGAGTCAGGGAAGGCTTGTGAAAAAATCAGCACGAGCTGATTCTTGAAGGATGTGTAAGAGTTAGCCAAGAAAGGGTGGGAAAACTCTATGGAAAAGAAAAAACTTAAAGGTAATGAGAAATGGCACAGCATGAAGACTCAAGAGAACCACCCGGCATGCTGTGTTGGTAATGCATAAAGCACAAGGCAGAGGATATGAGAAGTATGTCTAGAGAAGCTTGGGGCCAAAGGCTAATTTTAAAAAATTCAATTGAGTCTTCACTATGTACCAGGCATTATAAGATAAGTACTTTATATGATTTTATCTTTTAATGCTGGTAACAAACAACTTCATGAAGTATGATTGCAATATGCCCATTTCATAAGTAAAGAAACTGAGTCTCAGAGCCATGCGCCAACAGTTATACAGCGAATTGTTTCAAACTCATCTCTGTGCAGATTCAAAGCCCATGCTTCCGCCACCATGCACCTCAGCATGGAAAGCTTCTGAGGGAGCCTTCATAAGGAGTCTGAATTTTAGTCTTCAGGCAAATACGCACAGTATGCATCCCACCTTGGAATAAAACAGAAACTTCTTTTAAAGAAGAAAGTCTGGAGTGCTTTTACCACTGCCATTACTTGATGCCCCTGGGGCAGGATTCCATTAGACACAGGTGTCCATGAAGTCAGTTACCCTAACAGGCAATGCTGCAGTCCAAAATTATCAGCAGCGACAGTGAACTTGAGTCCCTGAAGCATATTTCCAGTTACTGCCAAGGAAACAAGTACCATTGAATGACGAAGAATGGATGAGTATTTAACATTTTTAACAGTTTTATTCAAATATAATTCTCATGCCATACAATTTGTTCATTCAAAATATATAATGCAAGAATGGAGGAACTTTAGATTATGTAGAGGGAAATGAGAGGGGGAGTAGGAGGGGGTTTGAAAAATGGTGGAATGAGACAGACATCATTACCCTGTGTACATGTAGGATTACATGAATGGTATGAATCTACATCTTGTACAACCATAGAAATGAAAATATGTACCCCATATATATACAATGAATCAAAATGAATGTAAAATATATATATGTACATATATATATAATGCAATGGTTTTCAATATATTGAAATAGGAATAGGAATAGGTATAGGAATACCACAATCAATGGTAGGACATTTTTATTACACCAAAAGGAAATCCTATATCTACTAGCAGTCACTCCCCAGTTCCTTTACCAAAATCCTCCCCCACTCCAAACTCTAGGAACCACTCATTTATCTTGCCTAGATAGGTTTCCCTATTCTGAACATTTCATGTAAGTGTATCATACAATATGTGGATTTCCTTTGCTTTTGCTTTTATTTTTAGTACTGGGGATTGAACCCAGGCCACACTACCACTGAGTCACACCCCCAGTCCTTTATATTTTGTTTTTATTTGGGGTCCTGCTAAGTTGCCCAGGTTGGCCTTGAACTTGTAATCCTCCTGCCTCAGCCTTCTACATCATTGGGATTACAAGCATGTGCCACCATGCCTGGCACATGGCTGACTTCTTTCCTATAGCAACATGTCTTCAAAGTTCATCCATGTTGTAGCATGCATCAGTACTTTTTTCCTTTTTATGGCCAAATAATGTTCCACTGTCTGAATATACCACATCTTATTCATCCAATATGGATTGTATTTACTTTTTGGCTATTATGAATAGGCTACTATAAAATTAGTTTTATGTGGACAAATGTTTTCATTTCTCTTGAGTATAAAACTAGGAGTATGTTTCGTGGATGTGGTAATGCCACATCTATTCATTGGTTATGACTTGTTGGTACACCTCCAAAACATGTACCATGAGCAAACAGATTAAATGAATGTCCTCTGAAACTGATGACGCTGATCAAGAAAAAAAAAAAAAGTTGTATGATCACAGTTTCAACACAAATTAAATTATAAGTAATGAAACTCTCATTGTAAAATGGTTAGATAGTAAATCTGCTGTTGTTGGAATAAACTATGACACGGTGGAACCCCTCAGCAAAGTTCAAGGATGGAAACAAGAAGAGCACAGCTTAGGTGCATCCACCAATGGTGGTGGGGACCGTAACAGGTTCCATGGTGACGTGAATAAGCACAAGTGGTTGGGTTCCAAATATTCCACTTCTACTAGTGGCAAAAATTGGCACTGGCCTTTGTTCATTTGGATAATGATATGTATATATAAATGCATGGATTGATCATAGATTTATGGACAAAGACCCACTTATAAATTTGTTGTATCTCAAGAGACATCTGCTCAGCACACCGAACGTGATGCCATGGGAGCCCATCAGAAGGAAGACAGTGTGATATTCCTGGACCTGCCACTGTCCAAGATATCAGATTTGTCATGAGAAGCCACATGTCTCATATGGCAAGAGCAACGATGACATCCAAACAAGCTACTTGGGGTGAAACTGACATGTTATCAGAAACATAACGTCACCCCTTGTTCAAAGTGTTGTTGCTCCTTCCCACCAAAATTGATTGCTGAATGAGACATGAAAATAACTTCTTTGTTTATTGTATAATGTATGAAAGGATATGCTATCTGCCTAATGTCCTGTTTATAGGAAGCCGCATGCGTGCATGTGTGTGGTATGTGTGTGTGTGTATGTAAGATACATTGCCACAATCTATTTTTATTCTTAATGATAATAAAGGATAATAAGCTCTAGATGATTAATTCCAACCTATTTTAATGCACCTATATCAATTTTGTTGAAATATTCCCAGAACTGGGAAAAGTCAGGACTTAACAGATTAAGATGGGTGGTACAGTCCCCTGGAATGATGCACATCCTCAGAGCCAGAGAGCTGGCCTCTAGTTGGAAGCTGTATGTCTCCTGACACCTCTAAGTGCGGAAGAGTTGGAACAGATCAAACGCTGCCCACAGGCTGCCTTGGCCACATGTGTTACTTACGTGATTGGAACAGGACAACAACCCTGTGAATACCACGGGCCCTAGATGCAGAATGAGTGGTGGGTATACGAACCCAAACCTAACTGCACATCACTCTGACATCTGTAAAACAGAAATAATCAGATCTACCATATTTCTACGAAAGTCCAAATCAAATCACATAAGTGAATAGGAAAGCTCCCTGTTAAATATGCAATTCCATAGAAATGCAAGACTCAATCTCCCCACACAACCTGTTAATTCATTAGGTGTCTCAGAGCATCTAAAGGTAGAATTGAGTGTCTTTTGTCCCTTTAGGTTAACAAGTCTATAATAGTTAAGAATTGTTTTTAGTGAATGAACAAAAAAAATTTAATTATAATATTTGTAGATCCTGTGAGGCAAAGGATTATCTGTTAGATGTTTAAATAACCAACAGAGAATAAATACTTATAACACATATGAAAGTAACTATAATAGTCTCAAACCAATAAGGAAAAACATAAATATAAAACAAACCAAAAGATGAATAAAGAATGCAATCATTTCACAGATGGAAAAACAAATAACTAATGAACTTATGTAAAAAGTTCAAGCTTGTCGACAACTAGAAAGAACATATTTTGCCTGTCAGTTTGGCAGAAATTGAGAAAGTTAATGGTATATAATATGGAGAGGATTTGAGAAGACAGGCACTCCCAAACACTGCTGTGGGCGATTTGGTAAGAACTATCCAAATACAAAGTGCCTATTCCCTGCGACCTGACATTCCTAGGAATTTAGCCAGCAGAAGTATTTGCACAACAAATACATACTTAAAATGAACAGTGATGTTTCCTGTGTCACTCTTTGTAACAGCTAAGAAAAAATGTGGAAACTATTTGCATCAGTAGGTTGTGTGGCATCCATAAAATGGACTATTAGGTTGTTATTAAATGAAATGGCTCTGTACGTACTAACAGAAAGATGTACACAAAGTCTTGCTCAAAGGCGCTGCCAAACACCGTGGATGTCCTGTAATTGCAGCATTTAATAAATATAATGAAATTGCCTATATTTACATTTACACAATGTGTGTCTTGTGTCTCTAAGTTTGATCTGCACTGTGGTTGTCTTTAGCACAATTCACTGAGCAGTCTGGTTCTCCTCTTTAGACCCTCACAGTAGGACCGCATGCCACCAGCCCCTCTGAGGCTAGTCCTCCATACATAACTTGCAAATGAAATTCGAGCAGAAGCGAGGTGTCACCGCTGGGGAGAAGTTTGGAAAGCAGGTCAATGCATCCCGTGCCCTACCCCTCAGTGACTTAGGGAAGCAGGTGTCCATGGAAGCCAAGGTGACAACAGGCCCTGTCCTCAATCCCACCAACCCACACTGGACCCATAGCATGAGCAGGGAAGAGACTTTGTCATATTAAACCACTAAGCCATGTTGTGCTTCTTGTTACTCATTCAGAAAACTGCCCATTGTCGCTTTTTTAACATTTCCATAAACCAAAATCCTGACACAATGAGAAATGAATCAGTCAATGAGTTTAAAGCATAAAAGCTGGTTCTCTGTTAGAGTTCCAGGCAGACTCACTCTAGGACTTCCTTACAAGTAAACTCCACCCAGGGCAAACTGCACAGGAGATAAACAGCCCTATTCTTCCAGCTTCATTAAGAATGAGAGGTTTTATTCAGATGACAGAGCAGCAGATGGGAGAAGAGAAGAAGCCGCCGGAAATGCCTGCCAGGACTCACAAAGCATTTATAAAATGACTAGGTAATGGTTCACAAACACCCAGGGAACAAACATGCACAAAACGGCAGCAGAGGCAGCTGCGAAGGCAAGACACAATTCAGCGGGAGGTGGGAGAGACAAGATCATTGTTCTCTCCAGCAACGTAACAAACTTTGTGGAGGAATCTGAGGGACCAACCTCAGCTTCTGAGGAGCAACCATAAGGAAGAAGGGCTTCAAAACTAATTAAAGAATAGCAAGGCTATTTGCCTATTCACACTATCCATTTTTCTGTATAAAATTTAATTAGTTTGTCAGAAATTCATAAGAGGGAAAGCCAAACCAACATATATTCTTATTTTAAAATACCAGGGGCTCCAGGCATGGTGGCACATGCCTCTAATCCCAGTAGCTCGGGAGGCTGAGGCAGGTGGATCACAAGTTCAAAGACAGCCTCAGCAAAAGTGAGGCGCTAAGCTCATTCTAGAGATGAGGAAACTGTGGTGCAAAGAGGTAATGCAACTCATCCAGAGTCACAAAACCACTAGGTGACAGAGCCAAGACTCAAACTGATGCTTGATTGTGCCCTTTCCAGGATCATTAAGAGGGCTAGAAGGGAAGAGCAAAGAGATGGGCCCACAAATTCCCATCTCCTCCATTTCGTGTCCTGCAACCTCAGTTCTCCCTTGTGGAGACAGCTGATCTGTCTTGTCAACCCTGAGAAAAGATGTGATGTCACTCGCACAGCTGGAGTGAGTTTTCCATGGCGATGATATGCCAAAGCATGCTATAGACCCCGGGTCCAGAATGGAGGCTTTAAAAAAAAAAAATCCCTTTTGATTCATGGAACCTTAAAAGTACAATTTATTTTAAAAGGAAAAAGGTTAAATCAGTGGCTACTTTAAAATTTTTAATCCTAGTCTACATCATGTTGAAATTCACCCAAAATGGAACTGGCCCTTGTCCTATAACCATTTTTATGTGTTTGGTTATCTGCTGTGGGACGGGGGTGTAGTGGATATTACACATATTATCACTATAGCCCAAATATAGTGATGGAATGAGTAGGTATTCATTGACTAGGTAACAAAATGTTCATGAGTAGGTAACAAAGTATTTGTTAAATGAGTCAAATGAACTGGTCACATCTGTTCCAGTTAACCAGTAGCCTATACTACTCTAAGGCTCTAAGTCTATAATACCTTTTTTCCTCATTAAAGAAAACTAGATCACATAACCAATGTCTGAGATTGCCCTATCAAAGGAAAAGAACATGAACTGAATATCAGTGGTGTGCCCCACACTGGGCTAAGGCAATGTGCTACATTCCTTCCTTTAATCTCACAAGCATTCTGCAAGCTAAGTATCACTGTTACTCACCCATTGTCATAGCTGGAGAAACTGAAGCTCAGGGAGGTTCTGTGTTCCATCACAATCAGTATAGTCACACAAGCTTAGTGGTGAGGACTTTCACCCACAACTGTCTGATTTCAAAGCCTATGCCAACTCCAGGATACAACACTTCCCCTTTAGAGAAGGCACTTTAAAATGGTCCATTATTTTTACAGTATGTTCTTTTCAGGGAATAGATTAAAAAGAGAAATAAAATGCATGAGTGGATTTTGCATTTGACTTTAGTTGATACAAAACCAGCATCTAAAACAGTACCAAAATTGAAGCACAATACAGTTTATATTTTATAACACAGAAAATAGCTCTAGAAATCACTACACCTGCTAAGACAAATTAATTTGTAGTACTTACAGACCTTGAACACCAGCCCTTGAATTTATTGTCTTCTAAAGGACTGTTTAAGAACTTAGTTTGGATTCAGGGAGCTATTATGTGTATTGTTCAAATAACGGCAGTAGTGAATTGTGATTTTTGTGTTATGACAAGTTTGATTCACAAAGGAAAAATTTGGGTGGATTAGACATTCAAATAACCTGTCTGTTAAAGGAGAATATTGATGGAGTAGGGTATAAACCGTTCTTAAATATACTGCTCTTTTCAAAAATGGGGCATTCAAAAAGATGACTATCAATGCAACTGGGAGGAGAGGGAAAGTGAAACTACCCAAGTTTTCATTTTATACTCTTCCTTCTTCCAGAGAATTCCAAGATGATGCAATACCAGCTTGCATTCCACAGAGGAGTAACGCAACTCACCTGGTCAAATGGCACAGGGGTCGCTTCACCTCCATGGTGGCAGCAAGATAGGATCTGGGCACCACACACTCCCTCTGCCAGGCAGGGGGATTTGCAACATCTTTCAAGCCCTATTCTCAATACTGCTCTCCTGGCTCTGAGTGACTCCCTGTCATTCCTCTGTCGTTTGAGAGGTGTGAGTCAGATGAAATGGAGAATTATTAAAAACACTGCAAAAAGGCCTTTAGAGCAAGAGAGACTGCTGCTTCAGCCCTGACTCTCACTGACTTGCTGCATGCACCTCAGTTTCCTCCATTATTACCTGGGAATGAAGATGATGATGATCATGTTCATGATGACGATGACAGTATAACTCCTTGCAAGATGGATCTTACAAAGGATTAGCAAAGAAGATGCTATAGGATATAAGGTCGTATACTGGCTACAAGCTCAGGCCCCAGACAGCTCTGCCACTTGATACTTGTGTGGCTTTGGGCTAACCCTTTACCAGCCTCTCTAATCTGTTTCCTCATCTATAAATTGGGGATGATAATGGGATCTGCCTCAGAGGTTGGCTGTGAGAATGAAATAACAATCCATAGGAGATGCTCAATACAATTTTTGGTGAGCTTCAAGCACTTGGTGCAATGCTGTACTCATGACAGATTCTTAATAAACTAATATTACCCAGGTGACAAGCAGGATGATACAGTAAGTATGCATGCTCGGAAGAAAGGCCGAGTCAGTTCCAGAATACAACACATGATTTGGAGTCTCTGAAACAAAGAACTCACACCATAATAGACCTCAGGAGAGGGGCTTATGCAAACTGTCAACAAAGGTCCCACTATCAAATCTCTCAGAGCCCTCATTCATATAAGCTGTTGTCCATGGCACCACTGTGCACACACAATCTAATCTCCAAGGAGGGCAGCTCCCAACAACAGTGGCATCTATTCTCCAGGGTGTCTATGCAAGACACAGGGAGACAGGCGTACATGGTTGGAAGAGGACCATACAATTCCACAAGCAGGCGGCCTGCACTAGAAATCAGGAGTCACTCCTCTTTCTCTTGTTGCAATTTCAGTGGTGACTTTGTACCTAGGACTTTGCTGTTCAAAAATAACTTTTGTCTTATCTACAAGTTTAGCCTCTGTGAATTTTCCCTTTGAGAAACAAATATAACACTGTGAACGCAGTTGAATTAGATCTGTCCAGAATGAGTCGTCAGAGGGTTGGCATGGTTCATTTGGGACTGAAGGAGAGTGGGCATGGGAAGCTGGGTCTATATATGGTAAGAAATCTGTGAGCAAATGCAGTCAGCAACATTCCTGACTTCTTGGCGTGGCCGCCAATGCTCTCTGCGGTCTGGCTTCTTCTTGGTCTTTCCACTCTCCACATTCTTACTAAGCTGCCGAACAACCCATTCTGCACCAGAAACCTGGTCCACACTCCTGCCTTTGTTCCCACTCCATTTGGGAAGCCCTCTGCCCATTCAACTTCCAGAAGGGACTGTCATTGTCTGTTTGCAGGTCTGTCCCTCTACACTGGCAGGTCCTGGAAGGCAAGGCCCCTCACCAGGGTTCTGCAGAGAGGGAACCAGCAGGGAGTTGTGGGAAGAGCACAGAACTGAAGCCTAGGTCCAAATGTAATACCTGTTTCAAATTCCAGCTCTGCCCTCACTAGCTGTACCACCTTGGATAAGTTAACCTCTGTGAACCTCAATTTTCTCATCTATAAAATGGACACAATAAGGCACTCAACTTTATTGGATTGTGGAAAAATCAAGTAATTGATTATATACAGCACTAAAAACTGCACCTGATAGAGAGTAAGAGGTACATAAAGGTTCAGCATAGTGTTTGTCATTGTTGTTTGATGCATATAGAAAAAGGAAGATTAAAAACAGAAGGGAGGCTGCGCCCAGTGACTGAACAGACTGCTGAATTCACGTGCTGGCTCAGTGTCCCTCTGATGTGTGCACCATGGTGTACGGCTACACACTCACTAAAGATGGAAACTTTCGCTCTTAGTGTTTGCGATCTTATTTCTTACCTGGGCTACCCACCCCGCTCCACGGGGACTCCCAAGCCCTGCAGCATGACAGGTAGGGAACACTGCTGCTCCAATCCTTGAACACCAGCCCCAAGGAGAAGTTCTTGCTCCAAGAACATCAGTGCTGGCATTGGAGATGATCTTGCCCAACATGATCCCCACAACACACGGGGAAACTGTGGCCTGGGGAGGTTGTGTGTTTCCACTTTGTTAGGACCAGGTTTATGATGTCCCTTGTCATGTGGTCAACATTATAATGGGTACTAAGAATACCATATATTTGTTTAAAGTTGGAAGGAGCTTCAAAGTTCATCTGGACTGACACTTCTCAAACTCCCCATGCTAAGGAGTCAGATGACACACAACTCAGTTGCAAGGATTCTGCATTCATTGGATGAATATCTTTGAACACCTATGACGTGCTGTGCATTAGGGACACAAGTCAGACATCTCCCCTCCCCTCAGGACCTCACAGACTAATGGGAAAGAGAGACATTAAGTGTACAACCACTAATCTAGTAGTAAAATATTATTGCAGTGAGTGAATTATGCTCAAATACACTAGAATGAGCATCTCTGCCTATGTAAAGTATCTTTCTGAGTGGGAGAAGTAGGCCTGGGTGGAGGCGGCAGTCACAGGTAAGGCTCTGGAAACTGCCATCCTCCTATTGGGTTCACTGGGCTCATGTAGGGTAACACTGTTATTATGAGGCCTCAGCACTAGAGAGGCTGGGAAATATTAAACTTGCTCTACCCATTCCCACTGAACAGATAAACAAATTGAGGCCTTAAGAGTTTAACTCACTTGCCCAAGGTAGCAAAGCTGATGGATGGAAGAACCTTAAAATTCCACAGTGGTTTATATAGCCTTCCTTCCAAGAAAAAGTCCAAATCCCATAGCATCTGACCCCTGCTCACTTCTGCAGCCTCATCATTTGCCATTCCAATTCCCACCTGATGATCCAGCCAGATGCAACTACATGCCAAGTCCCAAATGTATCTCTGCTTTGCCTATACCACTCTCTCCACCAGGGACCCCAAGTCCACAGCCCTAAATACCTCTGACCCATTTTCAGCCCTCAGGACTCAGCTGGGGTTAACCTTGTCCAGGAAGCCCTCCAGAGGTGGCCTCCTCTGCCTCTCACTGTACTGACATCTTCACACAGAGAGAGAGAAACACTCATCACATAATGTATTCATCCATTCAACAAATATTTATTGAGCAACTTTCATGTGCCAAGTACCTGCATGTACAGCAGCAAACACAACAAAGCCCCTGCCCTCATGGAGCTTACATTCTGGTGAGGGAAACAGACAATCAACAAATAATACATAATACAATGTCAGGTAGGGTTGAAAAAATACGAAAAAATAAACAAGAACAAGGGCTGGAGACTGGTGGGGCCATCGTCCAGGACAGCCTCACCAAGGAGGTGGTATTGGATCAGAGCTCTGAAGTAAGCTGTGCAAATAACGGGAAACCAGCATTTCAAGAAGCAGCAACAATGGCCCTGTGATTGCTGCAATTATTTCCTTATCTGTGTTTTATTCCCCCACTAAACTATAAGGTCCTTGAGGGCAAGGGTTATATGTCAAGCATGACTCCCAGGGCCCGGCACAGAGCTTAGCATGGCACTGTGGGCATTTACAGAATGAACTACTGGACCTGGGCTGGTTTGGCTGAGCCCATCTGGCCTAATGAACAGATTGAGCCCATTTTGTGTGTCTCTTTCCCCCAGGGCTAAGCTAAACAAAGGCCCTGCTTGGACAATCTGCCTAACCTGATTCGGTGGCTGGTTTTCTGTTCCTAGATTCACTCTTCTTTAGGTCCATGGCCCTGACGAGATCAGATTTACCTTTCTGACCCTCATATCTCTGGCCTGGACCTGGGACCTTGTCTAGAAACCCAGCTATTCTCAAACTGAGAGCCTGTTTTTACTTTCCTCAGGTTTCTCAGGCATAAAAGTCCTGTCCTAAATTCCATGTCCCAAGGTTTAGGGCCCTGACACTTGCAGTCAGACCTGCCCAGTGATGACCCCTACCTACCTGAAAGTCTTCCCTGTCTGATAGTTGACTTTCTTCCAAACCTAATGAGTCTTTCCTACTGAGACATCCACCCTCTTGACCATATCAGTCCTCTCTGTGGCCATCTTCCTGCAGGCTCCAACTTCATAAAACCATTACTGAAAGTCTACCCCAGCCAAGGCACAAGGCTAAGGACCTAAGCCTTCATGTTGCCTACTGTAAACCCATTAATCTGTTAAGTAGACCTTCTGATTTAAGTTTCTAGGTTCAACTCTCCTAAATCAAAATATTAACACTCCTGAAAACACATTAAATAGCCTATATGAATCAAATAAAGGCAAATGGCTTCATTCAATCAGCCAACTGCAATAGAAAATTCTGAAAGTCATTGATGCTTCATCCCAGACCCCAACAGGTCTAAAATGGGTTCAAGGATGAGTAACGTCTCTTTAGTCATCCTTCCATCCACCACTTACTGACACCTACCATATGGCAAGCTCTGAATCACAAAACGCAGTGCCTGCTCAGATGACAGTGGTGGTGATCATGATGGTGGTAAAGAAAAGGAGGTGTTAGAAGTTACCATTTATAAGACATTTGTGTGCTACACAGTAGACAGTAAGTCTTCCAATATTAACAAAACAATGAGATTGGTATCCTTGGCCCTACTTAACAGAGAGGGTAATGGTCTAAAGAGGAACGTCAACTTGCTCAAAATCGCACAACTAAGTAGCAGGGTGTAGTGAGACCCCAGGTCTTTCTGCTTCGAAACTACAAATTGTTTACTATGCCCGACACTCACACAATAAGCTCTAAATAAATGAAACAGAGAGGGCCCCAGATTGTAAACAAGTGTCACAGAATGAGGAGGCCAGTGCTGATGTCTGGAGACATAAAGGGCTGTAGGGGAGCCAAAGGAGGGAGTGGCTAACTTGACCTGGAAGAAGTGACTTTGGGGCCAGGCCTTGAAGGATGAGCAGTTTGCGGCTGACAAGCAGGTCCCCAGCGTGGCGTGCGGCGGGCGCTCAGCCCTGGCCCGCCGACCTGGCCTGGGCCATGCCAGGTCCTCTGCAGTCGTCCTGTCCACCCCCCTGTGCCCACGCGGCGGGGCCGGGCCTCACCTCCTTCCACTTGAGCTGGCGGATGCTGATCTTCAAGGCCTCCAGGGAGGTCCTGGCCTTGGAGCTGTCCACGGTGACTGGCCGCGGAGAGCCGTGCTCGTCGGAACGGCGGACGCCGCTCCGCTTGCAGCTTGGGCCCTTGCTCCTGGGCTTCCCGTGCGGACAGAGGTCCCGCGCCGGCCTCGGCTGGTACGCGTGCAGCGTGGGCGGCAGCCGCGGAAGGACGCAGGCATCCCCCTCCTCGGCCGCGCAGGGCTGCTCCGGGGCGGGGGCCGGAGCCGTGGGCTGCTCCTCGCGGGCCTTGCGTTCGGGCTCCCCGGCCGCGCCCGCGTCCACGCCGATCTGCTCCGCCGTCGCCTGCGCTTTGGCCTCCGCCTGCGCTTTGGCCTCCGCCTGCGCTTTGGCCTCCGCCTCCGCTTTGGCCGCGGCTACCGCCTCCACCTCCCACTGGGCCGCCAGCTCCCTCTCGGAGCTGCCTCGTCGCATGGCGCTCAGGGTCGGTGCCGGTGCCAATGCCACCGCCGCCGCCGCCGCTCTGCCGCCCCGGCCCGCGACCAAGCTGCCGCCACTGCCTCTGCTGCCGCCGCTGCCACCCGCTCCCCGCCCGAGTCCGTTGCCATGATCGCTCAGGCTCAGGTTGACAAGGGCAGTCACCGCCTCCGGACGGGACCCGGGAAGGGACAATCGCCGACCAGGCCCCAGCGACCTCATAGGCGAGGTTGCACACGTGACCAGGCCTGTCACAGAGGCGTCGGCAGCCATCTTAGAAAAGGGCAACGAGCAGCCCTGGCCGGCACACCCAGAGAGCCCGCTAGGTGTCTGAGCATTCGGAGCAGAGGCTGGAAATGCAACTGAGGGTGGAAAGATGTTGAGCGCATGTGGGGCTTCGGGGACTAAGGAGGCGAGACATCTATTTCGAACAAGAGGCTCAGTGTCCCCCCGCCCCATGCACACTCACTGGGGTGACTCCCGGTCCCCCCGCCCTTCCCAGAGAATCCAGCATGGGAACCTCTCCGTCTAGTAATGGATGTCACAAATCCAGCCCCCAGGGGCTTGTTATATCAGGTTACACAGCAGCAAGAGTTCCATTGGAAGAAGCCCTTTTCTGGTCCTGTGAGAACCCCCAGGCTGACAGCAGAATTACCTTTCTCTGTTCTCAGGGAGTTTCCAACGAGGTGGAAAATGCTACAGATTCTCAGTCCACTTGAGGACATTAACGACTCCTTTTACTTGTTAAAAGTGACACACTTTTTATTATAGTAAAAGATAGACAACAAAATTTATCATTTTAACCATTTCTAATATGCAATTCATTGGCTTTCAGTTGATTCTCATTGTGGTGCATCTATCACCACCATCAATCAACTAAAAGTCCTACTTCTTCCCAGAGGGAAACTCTGTACCCAAGAAATAACAACTCCTCATTCCACCCAGCCCCATCCCCTGGCAACCACCATTCTACTTTCTTTCTTGATGAAATTGACTCACCTAAGTGTAAACACTTGCCTTGTGGATCAGGTTTATTTCACTTAGCATCATGTCCTCCAGGTGCATCCTTGTTGTGGCATGCATCAGAATTTCATTCTATTTTAAGGCTAATGTTCCATTACATCCATTCATCTGCCCTTGAACATTCGCATTGTTTCCACTAGTTAGCTATTGTGAATTGTGCTCTCGTTAACATTGGTGAACAAATATCTGTTTGAGTCCTTGGGGTTGCCATCTAGTTTTAAAGCCTATCCAAGAAGAGAGCCACATTTGCTTTAGTTTTGTTTTTTAGGGAATGGGTTGGAAAGGTGTAACAACACCCTGGATGACAACAGAATAACCACAGCTATCTGTGGGTGAACTTTGCCACACTCTGCACTGGCATGGAAGGAACACAGAAATCATAGAGCAGAAATCTCCGATCTCTCCAGGAGTATTGTTTCTTTACTTTGGTCTAGCTTTTCACTTAGTGAATCAGATGCCTTGAAATGTACAATCAGAACCTCAAAAGGCCCAAGCATCTCTGTAACAGCAGAAGGTGCTCCTTTCTCTTCCCTTGGAGACCACCATGACTTTCTCTTCTGACCACCTGCACTGAATGACCTGGGGTACTTATTTAGAATACAGGTTTCTGAACATGACATCCAGAGACTTTAGTACAGAGCATTTGGGTGGGCCTGGGAGTGTGAAGGTTACATTCCCTGCTGAATCTAAGGTAGCCAAGGTCCAGAACCATTGGTGAATTCTACTTCAAGACCTCTGGAGACCCTTGGAGCTGTCCGTGGTACCAACGTCCTCACTGTCCTCTATCTGCATCCACCACCCTATTCCCCCCAATCCTGTCCCTCCTGCTGGCGTCCCTGGTTTCAGGGAATGGTAGCACCTTCATTCAGTCATGCTTGAATATTGCCAAATCTTAACTTATCCCTCTTCTGACTTCCTAAAAGCAGACTGTCACCAAATCCCATAGGTTTTATGTTGAGATCTTGCTCACATCTTTCTTCTCCTACACTTCCCTGAGATTACTGCCCCAAGTCAGGTTTCTGCCATTAGCGGGGACCATTGCACCAGCCTCCTCATGGGTCTCCTTGCCTCCAGTCTCCATCCTCCACACTGCAGCCAGACCACTACTTGCCTGTGTAGAAACTGCCCATCTGTGGGGAACAAAACCCAAGCATGTTAATTGCCCTAAAAGACCCTTCCTGATTGCCATTTCTGAAATCACCCCTTCTCTTTGCCTCCATTCCTTCATTCTGCTGATTCCTCTGCCTGGACTTACCCTTTCTTTTGTCTCTACCTGGGAACTCGGACTCAGCGTGAATGCCTTCCTCTTCCATAGCCTTTCTCAACTCCCACAGGCAAAAATAGTTATTTTTCCCCTGCCAACATAGATGATAACCCTCTAGAGAAACCATCTCAGCATCCTCCATTCATCTGGGCAGGGATAAATCTGGTCTGGTTCATCTCTATATTCCCCTCCCTTGGGGCTAAAACACAGTGGTCCTCAGAAGTATGAATGCACCAATTAATGAGTTATTTTCAACTTGACTTGTGAACTCTGGAAAAACCTTCCCACATAGAGATATTTGTTTTGGCCTATGTCCCAAGATCTCTTCTATGCAGGACCTTTGGCAGATGGTCCATACCTTTGCCCAGAACATTCCTGCCTACATCTCTGCCCACTTCTCCTTCAGTGATCAGTGTAAATGATACACCTGCAGAGA
The DNA here is from genome assembly GCA_020662805.1 of Glaucomys volans. Lineage (NCBI taxonomy): Eukaryota > Metazoa > Chordata > Mammalia > Rodentia > Sciuridae > Glaucomys > Glaucomys volans. Next base: position 353,742 of record JAJEJO010048545.1, on the reverse strand, counting down.
TACCTCTGATCTATCTAAATCAGACCTCTTCCAATGAAGCAATGACACTAGAGAAATACAAGATGAAGCACAAAGCATCATATAACTAAATGCCCAAGAAGGCAAAGAGTAAAAAGTAAAAATTATTGAGGAGTCCAGGGAATGGAGAATTTACTGTGAATTAGCCAGATGGAAGACACCGAGCACAAGCCGAGTGTTCAGGATGGAGTAGGAAGCAAGTGGATGGGAAGTTAGGTGGGGTGGGTGGGCATTGCAGAGGCTGTGGGCAGGGATGCTCCAGTACCAGGAGTGGGGATCTCCCCCATCCAGGCTGTGTCCTCCAGATGGGGTGCTTTTGCCCACTGGTTCAAAGGCTCCAGGGCTAGAGGAAGTCCTGTTCTTCTGAGAAGGGAGATGCAGCCCCTTCAGACTGGACTCATTGAAACACAGGCCTTGGAGGAAGGGGAAACAGGAAATGAGGCCCACATGAGCTCAATTGTCAGAGCTTTGGACACCATGGCAGGTACCCTCTGACTTCTCAGGAACCCCAAAAATATGTTAGTGAGAAACCCAATCCCATATGATATTCCTCCAAGAGAAGCATCAGCTGTGGCTGCTGAGAAACCAAGCAGGTTAGGATGCAGGACCAGAATTACCACCCAAGATACGCAACGGTGTGAAATGGCTCTCGAGGCGCGCCCCAACCCTCACAGCTAACTGCGGCTTACAGTGGGGGCTTTCCTGTCTGTCCCACCAGCCAGAAGTAAGGAGCTCACTGTTCTTGTGGACCACGATATCCCAATGCCTTGTTCGGGGCCTGGCAGAGAGTAGGTATTCAAGAAATAGTTCTCAAATATTAAACTACTTAGATAGTCAACAGTGAGGCAATGGCTAAGGAAATTGTGGCAAGTGCTATCGATGACAGCTTTAGCCACAGAGGACAGTGTCGGCGATGTAGCATGAAGGGAACGGGTGCACGCATTGTAATTACAATGCCTAAAAACTGCTCTGCAAAAACACGGCCTGACAGAATACAGAGACAAAGGAGAACAGCTGCGCTGATGGAGACTCCAGATCTTGCTTGAATTTTTTCCTCTCAATTTTAGCAAATTGTAGCAGCCTTGTGGTCCTTCATGTCCTTGAACCCAGGAATCAATCTCATTTCTAGAGATTGCTGCTAAGCATCAGAAAGTCAGGCCTTGCCTGGTAATCTATTGTTGGTGAGTCACCTCTGTGCCAGGTACTGGCCTGAGCCTTTTGCTACACCAGGCCATTCCATCTCCACAGCAGCTCTGGGATGCATTCCATTATGAACCAAATTTTTCAGACGAAGGAAGTTCCTCCTCAGAGAAGGCAGGTGTCTTGCCCAAGGCACCCAGCAAGGAAAGGAAACGTCAGGATTCTAACTCAGGGTGATCTGACATCAGCACCCAACCCCCAAGCCCTGCACAACCTCACACCAACCCTTTGTCCACAAAAGACTCAACATGTGTTGAAACACCATCAAGCCCTCATATATGTATATGAACATAAATATGCATACATACTAATCCTTGGTGTGGAAAAAATATGTTCAGAGAAAAACACTGGGAACAAGGCTGCCCAAACATGAATAGTGATTACCTGGGCAATGGAATTAAAGGTGTCTTATTATTTCTATTCTGTTTTGTGATTTCCAGATTTTCTACAGTGAGAATATATTTATTTGCTAAATGGAAAAATCAGCTTTTAAGTAAAAACAATCACCTTGGCTGTTAATATATCACCTTTATAGCAAATCCATTTCTGGGGGGATGAGAGGAAGGGTCTGTTCTGGGGAGACCACGTGGGCAACGTTTGCTGCAGCAGGTTGTTTCTGCCCTGTTCAGATCAAGACCTGCCACCAGGTGGCGCCCAAAGAACAGGTTTTGAAGAGCTGAAGGTGGCTGAGGTGCGGCGAAAGTCCCACTGCAACAAATGTCCCCTAAACAGCTCCCGCCCGGCCGGCTGCACTCCTCTGGGATTTCGCCACTGTACTCCTTCTGCCTAGTGCACTGTCCTCTGTGCCCCACTTGACCCCCTGTCTACTCAGTTTGTCTAAAAGACCCAGATACAAAATCTTCTCTAAGAGTAGGGCAGAGCTCATTACCTGCCTGGTGTCGAGAGGCATCAGAATGGGGATGCTTCCCACCCAAGAGACAATGGGATCCACAACACAGTCCTCCGGGGTGGGTAGGGGGAGGCTGCTTCATGGCAAGGGGTTTGTAAAATGCCATGTGATGTCTGTAAAATGAGTGTCCTTCCCACCCCTGCCCACCATCTATACATGCTGAGAGTTGGGGCACTGGGGACAAAGTCCTGGAGGAGGAGACTGAGACAAGAGCAAGAAGCCTGGCAGAGAAGTAGGCTAAGCAGAGATCCAGAGTATTGAACCGGGAATGTCGGAGTGTTGGGGTGTAGGTGGGGTGCAGGTGGCAGGACCTGGCTGGCAAGGTCAGTGTTAAAGCAAGCCCCTTTCCAGGGGCTTAACACCCAGGAAGGTTTTCACAGAGAACTGACATGGTCAAGCTTCTCTTTCACAAAGAACCCTCCGAGCACTGAGGAACGAAAGTTAACGTTCAATCCCCAGCACTGCAAAAAAGAAAAAAAATGAAATGAAAGCTTCTGTCAATTGAACTGGACACACTCCAACCCCTTTTTGTGCAGCACCTAGTTTAGTGCTCACAGCAGCCATGGAGGTGGGCGGCATTGGCACTCCCCTTCTGATGAGTAGGAAAGAGTCAAGGAGAGTGTATGCCCAAGGTCACAGCTGGAAGGGGTGGAACTGAGATGCCAGTCTGGGCCAGAGCCTGAGCTTTAGCTTCATTCTGCCTTGGAAGAGGGGTGGGGGCAGGGTCTGGGCAGGGAGACCAGAGAGGAGTCTTCTGCAGCTGAGTGGCAGAAAGGTGAGGCGGGGTGGGGGCTGTGAGAGGGGACGAGACAGATGTGAGAGAACTAGGGGCTTTCCTGCAGCTCAGGCTGCATCTGGTCCCCTGGGCTCAGCACTGTCCTTCCCCTGGAAGCAGGGACTCAGCCTGGGCTCCCCTCTCATGAGCACGTGTCAAGGCTCTCAGCTTCCTTGCTTCCTTCATTGTCCCCAAAACACAAGTCTTTTTCATGCTTTCACTCATCCAAGGAAGACACTGAGGAGAGCACAGTGAGTCTGGGGTCCCGCAGACCTGGTTTCTGCCCTGAGACTTCTGATCCTCGGCAGGAAGTTCTCTGCAAGCTACTTGGACCCTGGTCCCTGCTAGTTGTCATCCCTAGACATCTGCAGCTTCCTGTCTTCTTGGTCTCTTCCTCCAGGGGGCCCCCTCCCGGGGAGATGAGCTTGAAGCTGCTATCAACCTAGAAGCTGGCACCTCTTCATCTCAGGTGGGCCAGTGACCACCAGGACACCTCCAGACCAGCAGTACCCTCCCACGGACCCCCTGTCTCCTGTCCTGGAAAGTCTCCTGGAAAAGGCTGTTGGAAGAGAGGTGCCAGGTGGGCAGCTGCTCTTGGTGGGCCAACATGCACAGGAGGGAATGGCAGGGAGAGGAGAAGACGCCCTGAGGAGAAAGCTGAGCTGCAGAAGGAGGGCTGATCTTCCCTGCTCCAAGAAAGAGCCCCAGCAAAGGAAGAGAGGGAGGAGAGAATGGTGGTAGAGAAATAAGGAGGGTGGTAAAATTTGCTTAGCGCTTCCAATGTTAGAAATTTGACTTAAAGAAACGTTCACAAAAAAGTTTTAAGACTCCATCATCTAAAGCAGGAGCGAGCACACTTTCTGTCAAGAAACACATAGTCAATATTTTAGGCTTGCAAGTTCTGTCACAGCCACCCAACTCTCCCTTAATTGTAAGAAAACAGCTGTTTTAGTCAGCTTTTTTTGCTGCTGTGACTAAAAGACCAATTATAGAGGAGGAAAAGTTTATTTAGGGGCTCACAGATTCAGAGGTCTCAGTCCATAGACAGCCAGCTTCATTCCTCAGGGCTTGAGGTGAGGCTGAACATCATGGTGGAAGAGTGTGGCAGAGGGAAGCAGCTCACATGATGGTCAGAAAGCAGAGAGAGAGAGAATCCACTTGCCAGGTATAACATATATATCGCAAAGGCATGCCCCAATGCCCCACCTCCTCCAGCCACATCCTACCACCTTCAGTTACCACTCAGTTATTCCCGTCAGGGGATTAATTCACTGATTGCGTTAAGGTGCTCATAACCATATCATTTCACCTCTGAATGTTCTTGCATTATCTCACACATGAGCTTTTGAGGGACACCTCACATCCAAACTGTAACAACCATAGTCAAAAATATAAATGAATGAGATAGCATGCTGCATCCAAACAGAATTTACAAAAACAGGCAGAAAAGATAGTGAAGTCATTTGCCATCAGGGAAATGCAAATCAGAAGCACAATGTGATGCTGCTTCATGATCACTAGGATGGAGCTGTGGTTAGATTGTGTCCTCCAAAATTTACTCTTAAGTCCCAAATTCATATGTGATGGTATGTGGAGATGGGTCTCTGGGAAGTAGTTAGGGCTAGATGAGGTCATGGAGGTGGAGACTCATTAAGGTATTAGTGGAAGAAAGGAGACCTGAGCTAGCTCTTGCTCTGTCTCACTATGTTATGCATGCTGCCAGGCTATGACGCAGCAAGAAGATGTCATGGACTTCCCAGCATTCAGTTCGAGGAGAAATAAATCTCTACTTTTTACAAATTACCCAGCATCAGGTAATCTGTTGTAGCAACATAAAACAGACTAAGACAAATGGCTATGATGAAAAAGACAGTAAATGTTAAGAAGGATGCGGAGAAATTGGAATGCTTATACATTACCAGTGGAAATGTAAAATGGTGCACTGCTTTGTTAAATAGTCTGGCAGTTTCTCAAATGGTTTCACTATATGACCCAGGAATTCTACTCCTGCATAGAATAAACCCAACGTAAATGAACACATACCCACATAAAAACTTGTACATGGATGTGCATAACAGTACTAAGTGGAAACAATCCAAATATACACAAACTGAAAAATAGGTAAACAAAATCTAGTATATCCATTCAACAAAATAGTATTTAGAAATAAGAAAAATGAAATAATAGACAAAATGATAAATTTCTCAATATAGAATAACATTGATCTCCAGATTAAATGGGCCCATTGTGACCCAGCTTATTGAACAGAAAAGGTGCATACCAATCACCTCATTTTAAATTATAGTAATCTGAAAAAGAGAAGGTCCTAAATATTTCCAGAGAGAAAATAGGAAAACACAAGAAATGGGGAATAGAATAGCATAAGTCTCCTCCATAACAACACAAGAACCTGGAAGGCAATTTTGCCTTCAAAGTTATGAATCACAGTAATGGAGAAATCTATACCCAACCAAACTATCCGGTATGATGCTAGAATCATATTTTCAGACATTCTAAATGTCCTTTATGAAGAACTACTGATAATAGGCTCTACCTAAATGAGGGAGCAAAATAAGGAACAAAAAGATATGAGATTCAGAAATTAAGGTTCATAGCAAACATAGAAATTGGTAAAAAAAAAAATGAACTCCTAGTAAATGAACCTTGAAAACATTATGCTAAGTGAAGAAGAGGCACACAAGACTACAAATCATACAATTCCATTCACGCAAAATGTCCAGAATAGTCAAATGTATATAGAGAAAGTTGGTTTGTGTTTTTCTAGGACTGGGAGGAACAAGGAGAGAGGAAGGTGATAACTAAGAGGTACCAGAGTTTATTCTTAGGTTGATGAAAATTGATCATGATAATGGATACTCACAACTCTGAATATACTAAAAACCAGCGAACTGTACACTTTAAAAATATGAATTGGCCGGGCATGGTGGTGCACGCCTGTAATCCCAGCACTTGGGAGGCTGAGGGAGGAGGATCGCGAGTTCAAAGCCAGCCTCAGCAACTCAGTGAGGCCCTAAGCAACTCAGTGAGACCCTGTCTCTAAAGAAAATACAAAATAGGGCTGGGAATGTGACTCGGTGGCCGAGTGACCCTGGGTTCAATCCCCAGTACCAAAAAAGAAAAAAAAAGTGAATTGTTATGTGGCATGTGAGTTACATCTCAATAAAGCTGCTTTTAAAAAGTCGGTGGGCCATAGTTGGCTGAACCCTGACATGGAGTAGAGTAGTCAGACCTTGCAGGTTGAAATCTGCACTGTTTCTTGTGACCTTGGGCCATGAAAAAGAACTCCTCTGTTGCCACTTTCCTCATCCGAAAAATGCAGGAATATTCATTGTTTCTAAAAGTGCTGAAAATTGAAATATGTAAAGTGCCTGCCCACAAGTGCTCTCCAAGTGCTGGTGACTATTATGGTTTTCATTTTAGAGATGAGGAAACTGAGGCTAAGACAAAGCACGTTTTTTGTCCGGAGTTGCACAAGGAGCCACAACTGAAGTTCAAGCTTCAGCCTGCCAAGTGTATGTCCTTCCATTCCACCATTCTTACTGTCATCTCCTGGCCATGTCCTCACACGAGAGACACTCTGCTCCCTCTGTAACTCCATTCTCCCTTTGCCAAGTGGAGAGTTTGTCCTGAGTGACCCTTAGGAGCTCTTTCAGCTAAGAAATTTTACAAATCATGGTGCAGAAATGCTGGGCCTTTGGCACTCAGCATCAAGGGTGGATTGCCAGCCTCCCTCTGTGGACTCACAGGCCAGAACACAGAAGAGGAGATGCATGAGACTCCATTTACTGGTAATAGAATAACAGACAGGCTTGTGAAGCAGTGAGCCGGAAATAAAATAACTGACAACATGATACCACCTTGGATTCCTCAAGCACTCTGGGAAGGCAGAGAATAAACACAAAATTTCAAATTACTTTTCCGAAAAGGTCAAGAGAAATTGAAAGCCACTGCAGTCTCCTAACAACTGGTTTCTCTCTTGGAGAGCTGTCAGGGTTTAAAAATATTTTACAAAGCAATCATCTGTAGGCAATCAAGAGAGATGCCTCCCCAGGCCAAGAAGTGGGGGCTTTTTAAATATATCAGTGGTGGTGTGCTAATGGGGGAGGGGGAACACAAACATGGAGAACAAAGTTTTAGCCTAACTTTGAAAAGTAAGTTTAAAAGGATAAGGAAAAATGAATCCCAAGTGTTCCCAGGTGGCCTAATTTGAGAAGAAATTCTCTCCTCTGTTTGGTGGAAGGGGTGAATTGAAGGAAGGGATTTCCTTCTGCTTGTGGACACCTGCCCCTTTCATCCCCCACACCCTTCCACAGCCAGTTAAGCCACCAAGACCTCTGTTGTAGTCAGCTTTTTTGCTGCTGTGACTATAAAACCCAACCAGAACAACTGCAGAGGAGGAAAGGTTTGTTTAGGGACTCACAGTTTCAGAGGTCTCAATCCATAGACAGTAGGCTCCATTCCTTGGGGCTGGAGATGAGGCAGGACATCATGGTGGAATAGTGTGGCAGAGGGAACCAGCTCACATGATGATCGGGAAGCAGAGAAACAGGTCTCCCCTAGCCAGATACAAACATATACACCCCATAGCCACACCCCCAATGAACCACTTCCTCCAGCCATACCCTACCTGCCTCCAATTACCACTCAGTGAATCCCATCAGGGATCAATTCACCGGATAAGTTAAGGCTATAACCCAAACTGCAAACCTTCTTGATTTGTCTCACACATGAGCTTTTGGGGACCCACATCTAAACCATCACCCCCTCTATTGGCTTCTGCTGGGACTTACCAAATGGATTTTAAGATCATTTGAAGAATGTCTTGCCATTGCCCAGAAAGGCTGGTTATGGGGTTGGACGGGTGCTTCCAGCAACCCTGTGGTCTCTTCTGTTGAACTTGAATGAGTCAGGACATGTTAAGTTTGGTGACAAAGATTCCCAAATCTCAGTGAATTAACAGACATGTGTTTCCCACTCACATGACACACCTAGGACAGGGGCTCTGCACACAATAATCTCTTGGGGTCACGGGTTAACAGAGGCTCCATTTCAACATGACCATACTGGTTGGTAAGAAAGGGATCAAGGCAAATCACATACTGGCCTTTCTTTCTTTTTTTTTTTTAAATTGCTGGACTGGTACCCAGGGCCTCTCAAGTGCTAGGCACTCTTCCACTGAGACACAACCCAGGCCCACACACTGGCTTTTTCAAGCCTCATTCAGAAATGTTGCATGACTGTGGTGCTGAATGACCAGAGAAGCCGAACTTCACTGTTAGAGTCCAGGCCACCCTGCCGAGTGACAAGGAGAAGAGTCTGAAATGTCGAGCAAACTCACTCCTGGTCACACGGCATGCCTCGAATAGGGACCAGGGCCATAGGCCCAAACCCAGGAACCAACCACTAAAGGGCAGTAGAGTGGGACTCAGAGGGCTGAGCAGCATCCACATACATCTAGAGTGAGGGTGGGGAAAGCAACCATCGTGCACCTGTAATGTGTCATGAGCGTAGCTTTGCAGTGTTGCAAAAAGACAATGACAGTAAGAGATGTGGGACACCTCTCAAAAGAAGAAGTACAAAGGGCCAACAAATGCATGAAAAAATGTTCCACGTCTCTAGCAATCAGAGAAATGCAAATCAAAACTACATTGAGATTTCATCTCACTCCAAGAATACAAATAATAAGTGTTGGTGAGGATGTGGGGAAGGCAAAAGTACACTCATCCATTGCTGGTGGGACTGCAAATTGGTGCAGCCACTCTGGAAAGCAGTATGGAGATTCCTCAAAACTCTAGGAATAGAACCACCACATGACCCAGTTATCCCACACCTCAGTATAAATCCAAAAGATCTAAAATCAGCCTATTACAGTGACAGTCACTGTTTAGAGCAGCACAATTCACAATAGCTAAGCCATGGGACCAACCTAGGTGCCTTTTAACGGATGAATGCATAAAGAAAATGTGGTATATATACACAATGGAATATTACCCAGCCATAAAGAATAAAATTATGGCATTTGCTGGTAAATGGATGGAACTAAGCGAAATAAGCCCAAAAAGTCAAAAGGCAAATGTTTTCTCTGATATGTGAAAGCTAATACAAAATAAGGCAGAAAAAAAAAAAAGAGGTTGGGGGTGAAAGGGGAATGGGGAATTCCATCAAAACAAAGTCTATGGAGTAGATGAAGGGGATTGAGGGGGAGGGAGGAGGGACAAGATAAAGGAAGAACAGTGGAATGAATCTGATTGAACTTTCTTATGTACATATGTGAATATACTACATCAGTGAATCTCACCACCATGTCCATCAACAAGACACTAACTAAAAAAAAAATTTAAAAAGTAACGTAAATAGCAGAAACATCAGTGGAAAGGAGAGGGGACAGGCAAAGGGTGGGGTGGAAGGAGAGAGGGAAAGGGAAAGTACGGGGGACTAAATAAAAGCAAATTATATGGCATGCTTTTATAATTATGTCACAAGGAATCCTAGTGCTATGGATAACTAAAAAGAAACAATAAAAAGGAAAATTTTGGGGGAAAAAAAGGAGACATTGGGTGGGGGGTATGTAAAACTCAAGAAAGGGTGAGGGCGGGGCCTTGGTGGGTAGAGGTCCCAAAGGCGGAGGCGGGCGAAAAGAGTGCGCTCGCCAGAGTCAGACAATAGTGGTAGCTTGATTTTTATTGGAATGTGTGTCCCGGGCGAAATCTCTAGCCCCCCGGGGGTGAAAGTCGGGGTGGGAGAGCCAGGAGAAATCGCACGTGGCTTTGGCTGCTCAGGGTTTTTATACAGAGGAAGGGGGTCAAGGGGTTCTGCCCAGGAAAAGGTGGACCCAAGGTGGACGTCAGGGTCAGCAGGTGTGCCTCATTGGTCACTTCTGGCACAGTGTGTTGCTAGGTGACCACGCTCCCTCCCCCTGCAGCCGCCCAATTAGACCTAACAGGGTATAGCTCAGGGACAGAGTGAGTTAGTGTGCAGGAGGCCCAGGGTTTGATCCAAGAAGGAGAAGTGGGAAGAGGAGAAGGAGAAAGAAGAGGAGGAGGAAGAAGGAGGAGGCAGAAAAGAAGAGGGAGAAGGAGGAGGAGAGAATGGAGGAGGGGGAAGGGGAAGGTGAGACCTAGGGTATTTTGTGGTTGTTGTTGTTGTTGTTTTATATCAGGATTATGTAACGCAGGTATAATTTTATTTTTAGGAATAACCTTGACCCACTGAGTAAAGACACTACATTCCTAAATACATTATATAATTTGGGGATACTTTAAATGGTAAGCATAATTATAGCACTCCATTGATAATACAGTGTAAATTTTATAAATTGCTTTTACATAACCATCCCAATTTATCCTTATAAATGTATGTTAAGATTGGATATGAATGCTTCATTTCATTTTTGTAGAAGGAAAGCTGAGACTCTTGATAATAATTAATTTAAGATGACTCAGGTAGTGACATATGGTCTTTAGATTCCAAGTCCTATACAAAAAACTATCTCTTCATTTGTCCAAAACTTAAATACACGTGCACAATTGTTTTGACATTAAATTTTCACTTTTGTTTAAATTCCTTTATACTGTGCATTTTTTTTTATTATTTTGGATTAAGTTTAGCAGGCAAACAAAATCCAGAATAAGACACATTACCACCAGATATCTTTAAGAAGTGAAACATTGTAGGTTATTAGTCTTTTAACTTTTTATTCTTAGAGAAATGGGTTTAAAAGAAATTATGGGAAATGGAAACATCCAGAAGATACAGGAAATTTGAAGAGACCTAGGATATTGGTGGGAATCTTAAAGGTCACTTATCCCAAGTTCCCAAATCAGAAATGGAAAAAGAAAAAGTGAAATGAGGAAAAGACTGACAGGAAGAAGGGAAGTGGGGAAGGTCTTATGCTCGCCTGCCCTCTCCAAGTGACAAAGCCCTGCCAGGGGATTCCCCTGATGTTCTCTGTCTTGATAGAAAGCAAAGAACCCTTTCCCTCTTGTACTGCCTGTTGTGGCATTCATTCCATGAGAGGACACTTCCCAAAGGCCCAGCTTCCCAAGGGTCTGGGTCATGCCCAACACAGGTGGGGGCTGGGTGTCCCTTACTTCCCCACCTTCAACCCAGCTTTGGTCAAAGGGCAAGGCCCACTGGGACCAGAGTGGATTCAGAACCCACTCAAATTGCCTTGAAAGAACTCACCCTTGACCTAGCTGGTGGGGAGGGTGCTCACCTGTACTCAGGTGCTCACCTGTACTCAGGACCTTCCCAGGAAGGAAGCATGCCCATGGCTGACAGTTCCCCCTGACAGCCCCAATGAACCCCCACCCCAGTCAAGGCCATGTGACTTGCTTTGTCCAGTGGAACATCAGTGAAGTATGACATCAGCAAAACCCTAAAAAGCTCTTAATCACTAGGACGTGTCCTCTCGGAATGTTCCCCCAAGGAAACCGGATGCCATGCTACGAGGACACTCAGGCAGGGCTGCAGAATAACGAACGAGCAGACCCACGTGGGGAGAGACCGTCAAGAATGAGACTGTCCCTTTCAGCTCCCAGCTGAATATGGCCACACCAGTGACCTCAGCCACACCACATGGAATAGAACTCCCCAGCAAAGCCCAGCCAACCCCGCAACCAAGAAGAAGAATAAATTGCCATTGTTTTAAGCAACTCTGTTTTAGGATAGCTGTTATGTATTAGTAAGTGACTTTCTTTTAGCTCAGGTGTACAGGACCCCTGCTCATGCCCCTGGATGTGGCCTTCCGTGTACCTCCGTCTTAACTGACATGGGGAGATTTCCCTCCTTCCTGCTGTGTGTGCCCAGGCCTGCACTGGGAGCCCCACACAGAGGTGAGTGAGAAGGACCCCTGGCAGCTGGGGATGTCATTATCCATGGAGAAGCCAGACACATCCACAAATGACAGCCGAACTTAAATGCTATCATAGAGAGACACGAGGTGGTAAAGTAGGGCTTCTTGGCCAAGGTGACCTTTGAACAGGCTCCTGAAGCAACTGTCATTTGCCAAGAGATGGGGAGAGGGTGTTGGGGAGGCCTTCTATGCAGAAGGACCAGAGTGCACCACGGCAGGAATGTGAATCAGCCTGGCCCACTGGCTGTCTACAAGAACCGTTACGCGATGGCTGGAGCTTCTGTATAGAGCTGAGTTTGGAGAGAGGCTGAGGGGACGCGGCAGGACCAGGCATTCAGGGTCTTGCAAACCAAGAGAGAGCAAGAACATCATCCCTGAGCTCAGCATGGGCACTGAGGGCTTGGAACCAGAGCAGGACAGGGTTTGGCTGAATGTCCCTGTCGCTCTGGATTGAGGGGTGAGTCTGGAGGCAGCTGCAGAAGGCTGCACCCCACATTCATCCATTCCACTGTACGCCTACACACCAAGCACTGCACTACGTTTGAGCACAGTTCATGAGAGTGAGGATGGAGAGAGAGGGGTGACCTCAAGATGTCGGGAGGTGAGTTGGAGGTAGAAATCTGGATGACTCCCCCTCTGTGATCGCCCCACTGACCCCTGTTAAGTTTGAGCTGTCCAGGAGCCAGTGGAGACCTCTTCCGGGAAGCGATTTCATTTGTCAGGAGTCAGGAAGCCTGGTAGCTGGGGTCCCTGCCTTGCTTCTTTCCTGGTCCATTTCTTCACCAGTGAGCCTGTGGTGGGGGTGCGGGAAAGGGGGTGCCCGGGGGGCTGCCGGGCGTGCACTGGTGGGCTGGGAAACCTGTGGGAACTGGCTTGTTCAGAGGAGAGAGGGTGGGGGAGGGGAGCCAGTATGGAATCTGGGGGAGGTGGGGGAGGTCAGTATGCAACCCTGCAAGGGGTGCCTGGAGCAGGGGAACAGATGTGCCTTCCAGCCTGTTTTCTGTCTATTAAATGAGATTGGTAAAACTGTTAAGGATTAATTCAGATAATTCAGGTCAAATTCTTAGCAAAAGGCCAAGCCCATTAAAACCCATTGCTAATGACCGGTTTATTTGTTATTTATTAGCACGTTAGACCCCAGAGCTGGGGGCCCAAGCACAGTAGTTTCAGGGTGCCTATTCATCTCCAGGCCAGGACGAATTGTATAGGGCTGGGTGGAAGGGAGCCAGAGAGGGTGCAAAGCAGAGGGGTGGGGGAGAAAAGAGGCCCCCAGGGACAGAGAGTGGCCTCCGGGGGCACATCTTGATCAGACCCCTGGATGGATGCTGTCACCACCTATACATACCCCAGTGCCTGGCGATGCCTTCTCCCTTCCTCCAGGGAGTCTGAGTAGACATGGTGAGGGACTCAGGCTTAGGGACCCTGGCACCAGGGGTGTGGTTGGAGAGGTCCAGCACCAAGGGAAGGGCGCAGGAGAGAGCCATCCCTGCCCTCTAAGAGAAAGGGGAGAGCAGGAGCACCTTAGGACATAGGCCCCACCCACCCAGGCCAAGACTCTCAGGGCAAGGGCCTCATCTCTGCATGAGAAGGAGGACTCCACATGGCCTTGCCCCACCCAGCCGACCTTGGACAATCTGCTCCTGGCAGTCAGGCAGTGGCCTGATGCCCAGCACACCACCTGCAGGGACCTCCCACCCCAGACCCCTTCTCCAGTGGAGAAGGCAGACCAGGTCACACACCCTTCCACTGCCACCACTTAGCCTTTCCAAGAAAAACACCCCAAACCAGGTCAGGCGGGTTCCCTGTTGCCGGGTAGAGATGCCTGCACCCTGACTTTCTGAGCCAGATCCCTGGGGAGGTGGTGGAGGCTTGGACTCTAACCAGCCTTTTCCTCTTGCCCACCTGCCAGTCCCCGTGGGATATGGGTGAAGACCATGCCCCTGCTACTTGGAGATGCCAGTAGCAAAGGGGCCCTGTGCCTCCCTACCTAACATCTGTCACCTTGTCACCCCTCAGGTCCCATTACTGATTCCAGCATTTGGAGGCCAAGGGCACCCAGCACTGTGGGCCTTTCAGGTTCCTGCCAAGAGCACAGGTCTTTTATTCAGCAATCTCACACTGTCTGCCAGCCCAGAGCCAGGTCCAAGGTCACAGACAAGACCTCTCGCCCACACTGACCCCCAAAGCATCACAGTCCAGTTCTGCTGAGATGCCTGTACCCTGTCTACCTGCAGGAATCCCTCCATCCTTCAAGGATGGGCTTCAAGGGCACCACCTCCAGGAAGCCTGCCCTGACTGAGCGAGCCTGCACTTCTCTCCCACATCCACCTCAGCCAGAATGATGCTCCTCTGAGCTTGCACATCCCTTTCTCTGATACTGGTCTCAGGTTTATCTGTGGCAGGGGTAGAGGTAGCCTTTCCCAAGAAGCCATAGCTCCTGAGAAGAGACCTGTGTCTGCATGACAGCCTCAGGTGATGATTTGGAGCCCTCCTGAGGAGTCGGGTGCAGTACTCAGTGCTCAGTACTCAGTGAGTGACATGCTCTCTCTTGCTGCATTATGCTCAAGCCCCTAGATGGACACTGAGACCACCCCTGTCTTACCCACAGCAAAACAGGGCCCCTGCTTGACGAGCCAGCCAAGGGAGCGGCTGGGGCCTGCATACCTCCAGGACCTGATCTTCCTGGTCATGAGAAAATAGGGCTGGGCAGGGCCCTGCCACCTGTGCACGGCCCACCCTGCTGAGGCCAGCTCTGCCCCACTGGCTCTTCTGACATCAGCCTCCGTTTTCGGAAGGCCCCTGGCCAGCTGCTGTCCTCCCTCCCAGCCTGGAATGAACCGGGCTTCCTCTGAGCTGGAGTCCTTGGTGACTGGGCCTGGGGTTCTCAGCCAGAACCTGACCCACCTGTCCTACGGCTAGGCCAGGCTGCACTGTCCACCCACATCGCTGACCAGCTGTCCCTACCCTGCAGCTTCCATCTACTTTCAGTCTTCAAGCGGCTTCTGCTTTGAGGACCCCAAGCTCAATCAAATGTATCTGCGGGCTCTAGAAACACCTCGGGGTGGCCCACAGGCCTGGAGGGTCTTCCCCACCCACCCTGCTGGACTCATGCTGGCCCAGGAGCCAGTTCTTCCCATGGACTGGGTTCTCTCCCTCAAGGTCATTACGCCAGCAGTTCCTCCCTCAGGCCATGGCCACTGATTCTCCAGATCTCTGATCAGAAGCCCCTCCTCAGGGAAGCCAACCCTGAACTCCAGAACAGATCTCATAGCACCTGGGCGTCCCCAATGTCCTCATCACACTGGACATGACATTTCAGTGTTGGCAACGCTGGTCTGAGAGCAAAGTTCCATGCACACAGGGTAGTGTCCCCTTGTCCTTAGAGCCCAGCACAGTGCCTGGCAAATACCCTGGAGCTGAGTACCAGCCATGCCAGTGCCTGAGACCCCAAAAAGGGAGTGAGAGGTCATCCTTAAATGAAGGTCAAGTCTGGCATCTGAGCTCACACCAGGGGGCAAGGTGGGAAGGGCACCCCTGGATCAGGGAGCAGCCTGGGCAAAGGGCAGGGTGGGGTAGGGGAAGGTGCAGGTATCGTCCCAGTGGACACAGGAGGAACCCCAGGACCAGCCGGCTGGACATTCTGCCTGAGCTCACCCAGTCGATTCCACAGACCACATCTCCTGCCATCGCTACCACCCTGCCACCTGCCATGCATCCTCTGGCTGGAGTCAGTGGACTGCCTCGGAAGGAAGAGCCTGAGCTCTGGGCTCAGGCAGCACCCTCTGCCCACCACAAATCCCACACCCCAGGCGGAGCCCCAGAGCACAGCTACCAAGGAAACGCCCGAATTCAGAGAGGTGGGAAGCCCTGCAAGCCTGCTGTGGTCCAGGCCCAGCCAGGGCACCTGGGCTCTGGAGGGAGGCCTCCTCTGTGCTGCCCCAAGCCCTGCTTCCCCATCACCGCCCTTCCCCCACCCATTCCTTCATCCCTTAGGTGGGAACGAGCGTGCCTGCCTGAATAGTCCTTATCCAAGGAGGAAACCAAAATACAAGTCTTCCAAATATGAGTTGCTGACTTATTAATGCTCTTATTATCGTGACTGTTGGGAATACTATTGGTTCATTCCCATTCCTTGTTGTACTTTTATTCAAGGCATTTCAGATGTGTGAGGGGCTGGGGGCATGGGTGGCCTCTTGGCAGCAGCCACCCTTGACCAGGGGTCATCTGGGACCCATGCAGGAGCAGGGCTCAGACTCCACTCCATCCTCCTGACCTTGCCCAATGAGCATCTTGGCTCTCAATATGGTTCAGGCTTCCAGGTCCCTTGTCACTCTTGGCTATTCCTTCATTTGTTTATTCAGTGACCTTTGACTGAGCAAGCAGCTTGTGCTGCAGGGCTTGTGCCAGGGTGAGCCAGGACACCAGGCTCTGTGCTCCTGGAGCGCACACAGAGGGACAGGGGACTCCAGCAGAGAGGCCAGTGCTGCGTTGGGCGAAGCTGGGTGCTCCAACAGCACAGAAGGCCCCAGTTCTGGTGGAACCTGGTGTGACTCGAGCCGCCTCTTCCCTCTTTGGGAGCTCTGAGTTTTAGCCTACAGGCAGCTCTTGGGGCCTGCGCCTCCTGCCTGACTCTCCAAATCCTTTGACAGCTCCTCATTCCTCCCACTGGCGTGTGGCTGCTCCTGTGGGAACCCCTCCAGGTGTCGTGCTGGAGGAATCCCATTAGAATAGCCTTGGGGGATTTCAGTTCCCTCCAATAAACATTTCCAATCCCAGAGTGGGCACGCTGAGCGTTTGCAAAAGGCAAACTCAGAGCTCCCAGCTGCCCTGGGAGGGCAGAATTACTACCATTCTCCATTTTATAGATAAGAATCTGAAGGTTCCATTCATTCATTCACTCGTTCATCTCTCCCCAGGGGATGCCAGTCACCCCTAGTGACTGGGGAGGCCTGGGGCCTTAGAAATGTAGACTGAGAAGAGCACAAGGAAGTGATGTGCCCCCCATGAGTCAGAGCCACAACTGGATCCCACCAGGCTCCAAGCCAGTGCTCTTCCCTTCTCATTGTGCTGTGATCCTGACTGCCCACACAGCTGGGCCCTGTCCTGGGCATCATGGAGATGGATAGGTCCACAATCAAGCCATGGATTCACAGAGTGGGCACTGCTATGGGAGCCCAGAGGAGGAAACCTGCCTTGGAGGAGTAGGAAGAGCCTGGAGGGCTTCTCAGAAGAGGTGACACAGGAAGTTGGACTTTGGAAGATGGGTGGCATTTGCCAGATGGAGGAAGACTGTCCGCAAAGGAGCAGAGTGTGCAGAAGATCAGAGATGAGAACGTGGGGGCCCCCGGCATGGGATGAGAAGGTGATGGGACGGAGATGAATGAAGGGCAGGAAGAGGGCCTGGGGCAATGGCTCTCCGTCCCAGCGGCTCCATCAGGACATGAAGAAATAGGCAGAAGGAGGAAGGACGGGGATGGAAAAGGGGCGCCAGGAGTGGGACTCCGGGCTGCCGCGTGAAGAGGACACCAGCTGCCAGTAATTGAGACGTGTTGCTGGCTCCTCCGTTTCTCCCCATCGCTCTCGGGAGCTGATTAGCAATTGTTCCTGCAGCTTCTTAAGAGGCCAGGGGATTGCAGTGAGGGAGGGGCAGCCCGCCTGGAAAAGCTGCCAGGCTTCCATGGAAGGATCCAGACACAATCCGCGAGCCTAGGAGTCCCCTCAGCCTCAGGCACCTACTCCTAACCCCTCCGGGGTCCCCCCTTTTCCAACCCAACCTGGGAGAAGGGAAAAGAAAACAAAACACCTAAAAATACTGAGGAAAGGTTGAAGCACTTTCTGAGACAGAGACACTTAAAGCTGCAGAGTCAGAGGATGAATGGACATTGGAGAGAAATGCTTGGGTCATCAGACGGACCTGAGTTTAAGTTTTAGCTAGGGCATGCTTTCTGTGTGACCTCTAGCCAGTAGCCTAACCTCTCTGAGCCTCGGGTTTCTGGTGATGGTTGTGGAGAAGTCTTTAGGAGGCAATGTTGGCACAGAGGTTGCTCAACGAATGTGCTGTTGAGAAGACTTGGAACTTAATGTCTACCTCCATCTTCAAATCTCAGCAGGCTGACCTGGAGCAGAGGGAGTCCTGATAGGAAAGAGGTATGGAGGGAGGAAGGGGCTGGCCCAGTACAGAAAGGGCAGGGCAGCTCCCGTTCCCACCCCAACATGTTCAGATGCAAAGGCCCTGGCAGGACTGAGTCGACCCTACTAAGGTTGGTGTCCGGGGGGCGGAGTCGTCACTCAGCTGGAGTGGTGACCATATGGCAATCAAATGTGTCTCTGTGCAGTGTCCCCACTCCACCAAGGTCTCCACCTCTGTCTCTCCCCACCCCATCTTGCTGTGTGTCTGTGTATCTCTCTTTCCATCTCTGTGTTTTGGAACGTTCCCATCTGTCTTCCTCGCTGTGTTGCTCCGTGTGTCTCTCCGTCTCTGTTTCCACTTTGCATTCCTGTCTTTCCTCCTTTGTTGTCGTTTTTTGCCTAGTTTTTGTTGTTGTGTGCCTAGTGGAGACATCCTTGGCTGCCTCCTCCTGTGCCTGGTGGTGATTCATGAAATCCTATGAACTTGAACTTGGCTGCCTTCCTCCTGCCCTTGCCCTGGGTCAGAGCCCATCCCCTCAGCCCAGGGTGCAGTGCCAGCCTTCTCTCTGCCTTGCCTATGTGTCTAGAGCCTCCCTCCAACCCACCTCCCTCCACTGCAGACTGAGCATCAGCCTGCTCCTCCCTGCTCAAGGGCCTCCCGGGGCCCCCACACCTGCTCCCTGGAACTAGAGGGATCTGTGGTCCCTACCTCTCCAGCAGTGCACCCTCCATGTGACCATCACAGGTGCCCACTGTGCCTGCTGACCCTTGCTCCTTCCGGCTGGCATTCCTGCTCCACCCCATTTCTTCCCACACCCCAACCCAGCTCCAGTGGCCTCTCAAAAATGAGTCATTCTCAGCCCTGTGTCCCCCAGACCCCGGCCCTCCCTCTACAGAAGCTCAATTCCTCCAACTTTCTTCCTAGTCTGTCTCCCCGTCACACCATGAGCTCCCTGTCTGGGGGGCTTGGCCCCTGTGCAGATGAGTCCCCAGGCCCATGGATCTGTCTCCAGCCCTTCCCACCAGCTGACCCAGGACAGAGCTTCATGCCAGGCCACTTTTCCTCTGCCACCTCCCTGGGACACTTAAGGGATAAAGACACCTTCTCCCTGGCAGCTGCCCAGCCAGGGCCCCAGGGCTGCTGTTTGGCCAGCAGCCTTCCTGGCTCCTTCAGATCCACCCCACATGTTCCAGAGGCACTGGTCCGTGAGCCTGAGGAAGAGTGTCACTCTTGTTCAAAGCATTCCCGTTCAAATGATGGCTTGAGATATAGGGAAAGGGGTGGGGTTTGCTGGAAATAGGGTGCATCCCATGAGCCTTTGCCCCCTTAAAAGAACCTCATGAGGTTCACATGGATGTCACAGAGAAATGGGGAACTGGGGAGGGAGTGGCCGGGGCAGGGGCTCCCCAAAACTGTGATCAGCTCCTTCCCTTGGACTGTGTGACCCTCTTCCAGAAGTCCCATGAAGGGTTTCCATTGTCCTACAAAGGGTTGGGAGCCAATGGCCTCTCCCAACACCAAAGATCCAGGACCACCCCCAAAGTCTGCCCTTTGGTTAACATCAACCCTTAATAACCGTGTTCTGCTTCCCCACACCCCTGTGAGCAGAAGCAAGCAGTGCCAGTCTTCTTGGGACTCAAAGGGGCAAGAGAACAGAGCGATCACCATCATGCCCTGGAAGACACAGCCTGGGCCAAACCCAGTTCCCTCCCTGTTTATTTCCTTGGACAGGGGCTTCTCAACCTCGGCCCCCAACGTTCAGGGAGGGATAACTCAGTAGCATCACAAATGGCATCCCAGGAATAAGGAGAACCACAGCCTCAGCCAAGTCACTTAGCTTTTTGTCCTGTTTCCCCAGCAGTAAAATGGGAATTCAAAGTGATAGGGAGGAGCCGGGGTTGTGGCTCAGTGGTAGACCACTTGCCTGGCATGAGTGAGGCCCTGGGTTTGATTCTCAGCACTGCATATAAATGAATAAAATAAAGATCCATTGACAACTAAAGAAACATATTTTAAAAAAAAAGCAGTAGGTGGATACACATTGATGAATATGTCAAAATGAACCCCACTATTATGTGTAACTATAATGCACTAACAAAACAGTGGTGGGGAGGGGCTGGGGCGTAGCTCAGAGGTGAAGCACGCATGGGTTCCACACCCAGCAGCACAAATAACAGTCACTGTGGTTGGGAGACTGCTGAGTTGTGTAAGTGAGCGTGAGAAACTGCACCTAGTGCTTTTCGAGCTTACGTTTTCATTGATTTCATAGAATCCTCACCACCACTCTAACGGTGTATTCTCCCCATCTTGAGTAGCCCCCAAGGTCATTCAGCTACCACATGACAGATTCCAGCAAGGCTGCTAGCTTGAACCCCAGCCCATCACTTTCACAGCTGACCGGCAGGGCAATTTCAGGATTGGACAAGGTGGTACGTATGCCACCTTCGCCCCCTGTGGAATTGTCTCCATGCTCAGTAAAGGACATGGCCAGCTTCCATAAGCCTCTGTGACCCCAGTGGTGTTCAGGAGGCAGCTGACATTATCCGGTCACCACCCTGGGCCCCCGTGAGTGAATTCAGTTCTGCAACAAAGTTCCTTCCCCAGGCTGCAGAGGAGGAGACGGAGGTTCACAGGAGGGATGGCCCAGAGTCAGGGGCCCTCAGCTGGACCCAGTGCTCCCCAGCTGGCTGCCCTTGACCCTGCAAGAAATGTCAGGAGGAAGAAGGTGAAGTGGGATTGGTGGACCCAACAGCAGTGAGGCTGGGGAGGAGGCCTCAGGAGAGTGTATCCGTCCTGTGTGTTAAACCAGACTTTCCAGGCTCAGGTCCTCCTGCAGGCTGTGTAGTGTTTTGGAGAAAAAAAAAAAATGTGATTAGTTGCCAGTACTTAGAAACATTTAAAATTGTGAAACTTCTCATTAAAATCTGTATTACTGCTGTCCTTTAAAAACTGGGAAGAGGGAAAGTGCCTGTATCATTGGATAAAAGCTATGAAAGTCAGGCCCTGTAGGTTCCAATCCCAGCTCTGCTGCTAGGTTGCTGTGTGTCCTCGGCTGAGTTATTTAGGCTTTGTGCTCTGGGCCTTTCATTTACAGAATGAGAGTAATAATAGTGCATGCTTCAGGCTTGTCATGAAGATTAAATGAGAAAACACCAACAAAGCACTTCCTGGGACCTGCATGAAAGAAGCATTCACAATGTCAGCTGCTGCTATTTGTATCACTGTGCACTGGGATTGCCATGAGGGAGTGATACCCCACGTTCTGGCCATTGCAAAAATATAGCTGGAGCTGAGCAGTGGTCACCCCCTAAAAGGGTGGTGAGTTCCTCCCCAGCCCCTGGGCCCACAGACCCAGGTGGAGGCCCTAAAGAGGGCAACGCTGTGAAGGGGCCTGACTTGTGGCTGCTGTGTGACTTTAGGCAGTCACTCCATCTGTCTGGGCCACTGTTTCCTCATTTCCAAAATGGAAACAGAGCCTTGGAACCATGAGGCTGGATAAAGAGGCCAGACCCAGGAGGCCACATGCTGTGACTGCATTCATGTGAAATCCCCAGAACAGGCACATCTGCAGGGACGGGAGTAGAGGCGGGTCTGCCAGGGGCTGAGGGCTGGGGTGGCTGCTAGTGGGTAGAGGTTTCCTCTGGGTGGTGAACAGGTTCTGGAACTGCGTAGTGGCAGTGGCTGCCCAACCTCATCAATATGCTAATGAAACACTGAATTGCCTGCTTCGAAATGGCACATTATGTGTAGGTGAATCACATCTCAGCTTTTTTAAAATTCTAGAAGGGAAGTGCCAGTGCCTGCCTGGCATGGGGCATGGCGAGAATCTGGTGAGGAATGGGCCGAATGCACCAGGCCAAAGCAATGCCCTCAGGTGGCATGTTCCTAGCTCTCCAGCCACGCCGGCTGGTCCCCCAGGGCTGTTTCCTGGCCTCTGCCTGGGTTTCATCCCTCCTCTCTCTGTGAGGCCAGGATCTGGCTAGGGCCCTTATACCCTCAAAGGCCAAGGTCATAGCCAGCTCTGGCTCTGATCAGGAACTCCCTGCCAGGCAGGACAGGGCTGGACAGCTCCCCTGTAGCCAGCCAGGATCTCCCAAGGAGATCCCAGCCCCAGAGCAAACTTGAACTCTCCCCTGCCTGGCTCCATTCAGTTCCTGCATGGGAGGCGGGACCCACAACCTGAGCAGTACCCCTCCAATCTCCTGTCTGTCTGCAGAGGCCACAGCTGCTGTGGAATGTGGACTCAGTCCTTGTGTTACACAACCCTGTCTGAGGCAGGGAGGTCCCCCCGCCAGCCTCAGATCCTGCTGGCTGCCTGGAATAGATCATGCATTCCACCTTCTCCCCTCTCCAGAATCTTCTATGGGTGTCACAATACCCGGGGCCTGAAGACATTTGGCTGCATGATTCACCATAGCACCAAGACACTTTCCATTGACATGACCCCAGCCTGCTCGGGGCAGGACATGTGTGTCCATCCGCCCCAAGCCAGCCTGCCCTGGACACCTAGGAGGTCTGGAGGAGGAGCTGAAGGAGTGACTTCTGCTCTGAGGAAGGCATGTTCCCTGTGCTGCACACTCCTTAAGTGTGCCCAGGCACAAATGTTCACGTGCACCCCAGCCTGCGTATGC
Source organism: Glaucomys volans (assembly GCA_020662805.1). Lineage (NCBI taxonomy): Eukaryota > Metazoa > Chordata > Mammalia > Rodentia > Sciuridae > Glaucomys > Glaucomys volans. The sequence goes on along the minus strand of JAJEJO010048545.1, from coordinate 331,203 downwards.
CTGGCATGTAGGGAGATGTACACATGTGGAAATGGCAGCCTGTGCACATTTGGAGAAGTCTGTCCTCTCACCTGTCTGTACACACACACCTTCACAGACTGACCGCTGTTCGCACAGGGTGTGTACCTGTCTACACCCGCACGCTGTCTACACCTGTGGCTGGGTTCATCCACCTCCCAGCACTTGTGTCTGCATGTGTGGGACTGAGCATTCACATCCATCTGAACCCGTGGGCTGAGCTCATGTGCCCCCTGCACCCACAGCTGTGCCTGTCTTCTGTGTGGGCAGAGCCAGGCACCAAGGTGGTCAGGGCTGTGGTCAGGGCTGTGGCCCAGGCCTTTGAGGTTCGCCGTGAGTGCAGACTCCAGCACCCGTTGCACATGGTGGATGGGGCCAGTGACCCACCATGGAAGGCACAGATGACAGGAGGTGTGACCACTCAGCCTCACCTCACCGACAAGCCCACACCAGTGCTGGTCCCACAGGTGTAGACAGAGCCTCTGGAGCCAAACCCAGAGAGGGGGAGGGGCCTGCTTGAGGCTGACCCAGTGAACCCCCAGGAAGGGGAGAGGGGACAGGGACAGTTCGGGGATTCTCCACAGGGCCACACCCAAGCCTCTTAGGGCTCCTGCAGTGGAGAGCCAGGCTGGGCAGGTCCAGGTGTGAGACTGAACACAGGTGGGCAGGGAGGAGAACAGGTGGGAGGCCCTCCTGTCTGCAGAGCCACGAATGCCCTGCCCCAGCACCTCCCTCACTCCTGCCTTGTCCTGCCAAGTGGCCCTGAGTGCCTCAGGCTCTGGCTCCAGCAGCGGCAGATGCAGGAAGTTGAGGCTCGTGTGAGGGCGGCTGGTGGGCAGGTGGGCTGGTGAATGGGTGTTGCACCACCCTTTCCATTCCAACTGGCCCAGGCCTCAGGCGTGCTCCCCGAGGACCAGCTGATCACTGGGCAGGGAGGCCCACACCCACCAGCTCCCTGAGCCAGCCACAAGCTCCTGCAGACCTGGCTCCTTGGGTCCTGCAGGGTCAAGTTCAGAACCCCTGGGAAAGAGAGGGCCCAAGAACTGACTCAACCCAGCACCTGGGAGGCAGTGGGCCTGGTGGGAGCTGTCAACTGTGAAGTTCCAGTCCTAGGGAGCCAGAAAAGATGAGGACAGGGCTGGTCAAAGATCGGAGGAGACTTGCGTGGGTTACCCATCCAAGGGAGTGGCCACTCTCTTGTGACCACAGAGTCCTTTAATTACCCCTCCCAACCCCAAAGCCAAAATTTTGATGCCAGGACCCAACCCATCCCCAATTCTCCTGGAGCCCCAGTGGGTTCCAAAAGACCAACCCCCAAGGGCTGGGCCCCGAGGACAGGTGAGCAACCTAGTGTTGTCCCTTTCGCACCAATCCCAGGACTAGATACAGCCCTGAGACTATAAGATGCTGCTCAGAATCCTGGGTAGGTATCTCCACTGAAGGCTGAAGAGGGCTATTTACTTGCCCAAGGTCACACAGTAGGAGTTGGCACTGGCCAGCTGACCCATGGGCACTCTCCTGGCCCCTCTCCACAGACTACTCAGCTCCTGTGGGAAGGGGTCTCGAGGCAGGTGCTTTCTCCCCACGTGGGCCTTCCTGCTCATGTTCCAGCTCCAGTGACTACTCTGCCACTGCCCCAGAAGTGGTCAAATGAGGCCACACTCGCCATACATGGGAATGAGACCCCAGTCTGCCTCCTGATCCCTGGCTGAGGCCACCTGAATCCACTAGCATGCCAGCTTGTCTGAAGATTGGATCATGGCACCACAGCCAGGAACCAGCTGTCCTGACCCTTAGCATTGCCACTCCCCTGACCAGCACTAGAGGTCAGGGACTTGTGGGGCAGCTCTGGGAGGTGTCCCCCTCAGGCCAGCATTCTGCATCTTACATTCTGCCTGTGCTCTTCACTTTGTGACTGTCCCACTGGGCTAGGTGGAAGTGGGGATACAAAGCGAAGGGGATCCCCAACAGGGTTCGCCTTGCATGTAAGGATGCTGAGAGCCATTGAGTCCAGGGACCCACCGCACGCAGGTGAGAATAGGATCTGGAAATGCAGCCCTTGTGGACCAAGGCAGGACCTTGGCCTGTTGTTTGGCTGCCCCCTTGTGGTCAGAAGACGAATTGCTGCCCAGCAGCCCTGCACTCCCCTGCATGGTATTGGTCTCTTCTACTTCCCAGGCCAGATCACTTCAACACTACCCCAGAGTCCCATTACCTCCTGTTTCTCAGATTGGGGGGTCCTCAATGGCAAAGGGCACCAAAGTGTCCCCATCTAAGGCTGATGCCCTTGGGCAGGGACACTTGGAAAGCCGAATGGCTGGGTGTTGCCGAGTGAACATCGATTTCAGGCCCCTCTTAGCAGCCCTGCAGCCACAGCTGGGACCTGCCTTTTGATCCCATCTCCTTTCCTTCTCTGATTTCCAACATAACTGATTGCAGCCTCTTTTCTTGGCCCCAACAATGCTGGTTCTCCTCCTACACACCGACTGTTCCTTCTCAGACCATCATAGGCTCCTCTTCCCTCTGTCCCTGCCTGTTGGTGTTTCCACAGCCTCTGACTCCTGGCTCTTGCCTGGACTTGCAGCTGAGTCACATACCAGGCAGGCAGGTGCCCTAGGGGACCATCAGGCCAGGAGCACCAAAAATGGAAGTTGGGGAGGAAAATGTCAGTGTCCAGTACCCCGTCCCCTTAGTGACACTGACATGTCTGTCACATGTGCTGCGTTTCTCAATAGACTCTTCTCTTTGGTGCACAGAGGAGGAATGAGCACCATCACCTTTTTGGTGCTTAAGGTTTCTCAGGGCCCTGCCTAGGTGACCTCATCTACCTATTGTCTTCAACTGCCTGTCAATAACCTTCCCACTCACACACGGCTGCCTTCAGACCCAATTTCAACTGCTTCCTGGATGGTGCCCTGGATGTCCCCTGGCTCTCAGGCTTGACAGAACCAAGTCAGACTCATCTCCTCTCTCCTCCCCCCTTACCATCACTTTCACCTCCCCTGGCCCCCTGTCCTCCATGGATAACCCCTCAGCAAGGTCGGGTGAGCCAACTCTCTCAACAGCTCTGGAGTTGGTGCCCTTCTGGCTGCCCACTCTTATCCCTGCCCTGATCCAGGCCACTGTTTCTTCTCCTTAGTCAGATCTCACACACTTATCTGCTGTCTTCCCTGTCTGAGCCTGTCTCCAGATGCCCAGAGTAAAATTCATGCTCCCAAGACTGCCTTTGAGAGGTGGCCTGGCCCCCTCTGAGGGCTTTCTCACCACCAGGATCTCACACTGATGATCCAGGGACTGAGAAGGCCTCACAGCTTGGTAGCTGATAAACAAACCAAACAGAAGAGTGGCCGGGCTGGGTGGGGTAGAAGGCTGGATGCACCTCCAGGGATCTTCAGGCTGGTGATGCCCTCCGAGGCTGTCCACTCTGCCACTAAAGGATGCTAATCTGCAAGTGGCCCCAAACCAGCTTCTGTATCTCCCAGATGGGGCGCTCCCAGCCTTTCCACCACCACTGGGCAGTTCTGACTGTGAAAAAGCTCTGGGCCAAAGTACATACGAACGGGGACATGGAACTGGAGCTCAGGATACTCTACCCCTCAGGACACTTAGGTCCCTTTTCCTTCCTGAAACTCCATTCCTCGGAGTCCTAATTCTCTGGGTTTCCATGTCCCCCATTACAGCTCAGCTGGGGCTCTGGGAAGCCAGTCCAGGCGGGTAAGAGAGATTTCAAGAACAACCACCAGAGGGCAGTGCCGCCCCACACACGGCTCTGGACCAGCCTGTCTTTGTGTCTCGGCTTTGGGTCTTTCAAGGAGAATTTGTGTGCCGCTGGCTGTGTGTATAAGACTGTGAATATCTTACTTTGTGTTTCTCTGGGTAGAGGTTTTTGTCTAAGCCAAGTGGTGTCTGTGGTTGTCCATTTTGTTCACATCTGTGTCCCCCTATTCCTGCACCAGGAAGGCCTGTCCTGGTCACTTTATGGGGTCCAGGGCAAGATGGGGAGGAACACAGCAAAAACCCCACCCCCTGTCACCTCACAGGCCACACTTGGCTTGGAGCACCTGTCTGTCATGGCAATGACCCAGTGAGGAGGACCAGTCATCCCTGTCACTACCTTGAGCCAGAGCTGATCCTGGCCTGTGGGAGCCCAAAGGCCCTCTCTCCCAGCCTCATATCCACTCTTGCCCACCAGTGCCCACACCAAGGGAGGATGAAGGCATCCCCACAGCACAGGGGTCATGTGTAAGTTTTTCAGCCCTGAGTCTGACACCAGGGCTCCCAGTGACTCAGCCCAGAACCCCAAGCTTCACAGGTCAGGCCCAGGATGACACGAATGGACTCAGGCAGTTGCTATAACAGGACATGCCTGGAGACAGGGTGCTTAGGGCAGGGAGCTGTCCTGTTGTCTAGGGTGAGAGGGGAAGGCTTTTCCAGTGGTACTGGAGAAGGATCTGAAGAACAGGAAGGGCGGGCTAGCAAACAGCATGTGCAGAGTCAGGAGGAGTGAGCTTGGTGGCCAGGGCACCTGGACGCAGGAGAGGTAGGACTTGTGGTATGTGTAGGCAGGATAGGCAGCCCACAGGGAGGAAGCTGAGGGACTGACCATCCTCAGAGGCAAGGGATCCACCTCATGGCTCACTGGCTTCCATGGAACAGACCCCCTTGTTGCCCCTGCTGTCCCCAAGGACGCAGGAACTCAGGGAATTTCTGCAGCTGGAGGGAGGAGGAGAGGTGACTGAAATTCGTCCTTATCTTTCACATTCTGTTTATTTACTCATTCATTTTGGTGCTGGAGATTGAACCCAGGGCCTGCGCATCCTCAGCATGCGTTCTACCACTGAGCTACACTCCCAGCCCCTGTTCAACAGTCCAAACCCTAGGGGGGCACGCGCCAAGTCAGAGACCTGGAGAAAGTCAGAAAGTGTGCCGGGCGCAGAGAAAAGAGAGGAGAGACACCGGGAATGAAATAAAGACGGGGAGAGGGTCAGAGACAGGGAGATGGAGAAAAGCTCGGAGAGCAGAGAAGGGGGTGCGAGGAGGAGGGGGCAGGGAGAACTTTCTTGGCCTCCTCCCGCGCCCTCCCGGGCAATCAGGCCGGCAGGAGGCAGGTGGTCCGGGGCAGACAATGGCGCGGAGGAGTGCGGAACCTGGGACTAAATTTGGCGTTGCCTTTGCAGGGCGCGGGGCCGCCCGTTCATCTCCATGCAAAGGAGAGACGAAATGAATATGCAGCGCGGGCTGTAATTGGGCCGCCGCGGCCGCCGCCGCCGCCGCCGCACTATAATTTTCCAAACAGGATCTTGCAATCAGGGCCTTATTCATTAGCGCATAAACAATTTTGTTTCTCGGCACTCGAGCCTGTCAATCACGCCGAGAGGGAACATCTTGGCCGGAGGCGCGGGCCGCCGCGCGCGCTCCCACGCGCGCCCCCTCGAGCGCCGCCAAGTGGCTTTGTGCCCGGGAGCCCTTGGGTGCTGGGGTGGAGGGGGACAGGAGCACGCTGCAGGGCCCCCAGCACGGCAGGCGGGGAGTGGGTGGCTGAGGAGAGCGCGGGTTTTAGGGACTAGCGCCCTGGCTTCCTGCCTCTAGCCTGGCTCTATCCTGGAGCAATAGCTGCTATGCCTTCCCTGCCTCGGTTTGCCTCTGCGTGAGACGTACTACCTGCACTTGGCCGGCTGAAACTAGAAGGGCAAGAGCTCTGGTTACCCAGGCCGGGGGTGCTGGGGCATGTGCCACATGGGATCATGCACCGACACACTGGGGATGCCGGGGGATCCTAGGGGGTGCTGGGGGAGGGGGCGATGCAGCTGCCTTAATTCAATGGGTTCCAGACCCACAGAGGGTTAGTCATCCCAGTGGCCCCCACCCAGGGCAGGTTCCAGGGACAGCGTGTGTCTATGAGGATTCAGAGTGATTTTCCTGGGCCCAGACCTGCTGGCCCCCCAAAAGGAGCACACCTGCACCGGTGCACTCTGTGCTTCCTGGCATGGGGGTCTTGTGCCTCTGGGCACCTGTGATCCTACAAGTCAGCGTGTGACGGTTTGAAGGGCGTTATGCCGATGATGGGTGGTTGTGTTGTGTATTCACAAATCCATCTGCAGAAGGCCTTGAGGAGGGGGTGGTTGTAATTGTGTGTGCAGTTCCTTGGCTCCCTGTGACACTCTGGAGCTGATGGCTCAGTGATGGGGACTGAGGTGGCTGTGTGAGCAGAGCTATGTAGATGTGTGAGTACCTGGGGGTCTGGAGACTTTGAGGATCATGTGTGGAGGTGGCTCAAATGCTAAGGAGCTGTTCCTTCCTAGACAGATGTTAACCCTGTCCTCCCCACCTCCCCACCTCCCTGGTCACCTACTTCCCAGCATGGCCAGCCAGGATGCCCAGGCTGGGCAGAGGAGCAGCCTGGCTTTCCCTCCTGACAGGCTCTTCAGTGGGGAAAGTTCACCTTCTCAGCCTCTCCAAAGGGGCTCCCAGTCCCCTCCATACCTACCTCAGACAGTGCTGATACTCAACCCCTCCTGCTCCCTCCATTGGGAGAGCCCCAAGGACTCTGGAATGTCAGGGCCCAAGGTTCTGATCAGTCAGTTCAGCTTTACATAAGTTACATGTCAGAGCTGGACAAGCCCATTGCATGAATCAAGAAATAGAGGCCCAGGACAGGAAATGGGAAAGGGACCTGCCTGAGGTTCCCAGGTAAGTGGGAAGCAAGGTCAGAATTTGAACTCCCATCAGTCTAGACTCAAAGCTAGGGGCAATGGCCTGACTTCCCCAACACCACCCCCACCCTACCCCACCCCCCACACCAGACCAAGCCTAAGGGCCTGTCCAGCCAGGAGCAGAGCTGCAGGCCAAGGAGGAGGTGTCTCCCAACCCCCACTCCTCACCCCACCCCCACCCCTGCCTCCCTCCTCTTCTGCTGTCCCAACCCCCGCCCCCTACACAGTCCCTACTTGCACAGAGACAAAGAATTTGAGGATGTGCAGGCAGCCAAGTGACAGGCCATCAATCTCTGCCCAGACACCCTCTTCACAGCTCTAGCCCCAGCCCGGATGCCACCCCACCCGATGGTCAGATGGTCACCCCCAGCACCAGGCCAGGAAGGGAGGCGGCCCAGGGAAGGGGCTGCAGGGGAAGGCACGAAGTCCGGAAGTCCAGAGGAACAGTCTTCAACCTGTGAATCCGGCCGCGCCCCGCCCCACAGCCTCCCTGCTCCCTCGTGTCTCAGTGCACATGCACACTGACCCCAGCCTGAGGTGGAGGGACAGGCTATCTGCAAGGTAGTTGCCATGACTCCCGGGAAACAGCCTATCAGCACCTCAGTGTGCCAGGCAGAGGCCAGAGGCAATGGCTTTGAACAAGGAGCATGAGGTTTAAAACCCAGCACAGCCACTTCCTGGCTGGGTGACCTCAGGCACAGCGCCAGACTTCTTTGTGCCTCAGTTTCCTCATCTGTAAAGAAGAGCTTTCTAACTCACCCAGTGCCCACTTGGCCCTCAGTACTTTGTAAATGATACAAAGGGGGAGGGCGCAAATGAGTAGACCCCTTGGGCTAGATTCAGCCCTGGGAGAGTCTAGACCCCAGTCACACATTCCTGAGTTCTCACTCATGGGGGGCCCCTGCCAGCCCTCCACCTGCTGGAGGCAACAGAGTCTGTTTCTACACAAAACTTACATGAGTTTTTCTTTCTTGGAAAGCAGTCCCTTGACAAGCCCTGAGCCGTACTTTCTTATGGAACCCACCTGCTTCTGTGGCCTTCCTGTGGTCCCACCCTTTCGTGGCAGGTTGCTCCCAGGAGCAGAGGCAGAGCTCACGCCTAGAGGGACAAAGCTTCTTCCCCAAGGTCACCAAGTGGGACAACAGGAGTTGGACCAAGAATGGAGCTTCTGCTCTCCCTGCTCACCCTCTGCTGCCTTGCTAGGGGCTGGCCTTCAGGTGGGGGACATGCAGGCTGATCCCAGTCCACACTCCAGAGCTGCCAGGACAGCAGTGGTAACCAGTCACTGGCCCTTCTGTAGGGTTGCTAGATGGAGCGTAGTCCAGAAAGAAGATGACCTAAATCCAGGTTCATGAGGAACTACTGGTCTGAGATCCTGGGCATCAGAGCCTAGGTCACTGGGGTGAGATCTGTAGGCATGGGCTTCCTTGGGAAAGTTCCTCTGGAGATCCCACCTCAACCTCCTCCCACTTGGTTACATCTCATTTACCTATGCATGGTGGGACCGGAGAAAGAGCTCAGAGGGTTTCTAACTGTACAGCCTCCAGAAAGTCACTCAACGTCTCTGAGCATCTACTTCCTCATCCATGAGGAATTCCCAATAAGAATTACTTCGCCATGCTCAATGTGCTCTTCCAGCCGTAGCACCCAGTATGGTGCCTCACTCATGGCAGCTGCTCAGTAAGTCTGCTGAGTGAGTGAGCAAGCGAACAGGAAGGACTGAACCAAAGGAAAAGGCTTCCCTTGACCCAAAGGACTGCCTTCTCCTGTGCTCCAGCCTCCATCAGCTGGTGCCTGTGCAGATCCAGCCCCACCTGTACCTCATGACTGCAGGGCGGGCCCCCAAGCCTAGAGCTGCGTCCCCTGCAACAGCACTGACCACACGTGGCCACTGAGCACTGAACTTGTGATCAGCCTGAATTGAGATGCTCTGTGGATACACATGGGTTTACAAAGATTGTGTATCCAAAAAGAGGAATGTAAAATAGCTCATCCACAATGTTTATATTGATAACCTGTCAAAACAATAATATTGTGGACATATGGGGTTAAGTAAAGTATGTTATTAAAACTAACTTCACCTGTCCCTTCATGCTTTGCTAATGCACTACTAGAAAATGTAAAATGACATGTGGCTTGCATTTGTGGCCTCTGCTATATTTCTTTTGGACAACAGGGGTCTAGAAGAAGCTATAGGCCCCAGAGGGGTCAGGTGAATACCCTGGATGTTGAGTTAAAATGATCCCGAGACCCCATCCCCATGTGCTCAGGTCTGGTGTATCGCACATGATGCCTACCTCAGTTTCCCCATCCAGCTCTCCACTTTCTTGCCCCAGCATCCTGCATCCCACCTGGAATCGCCCCATGACCTCATACCTGAGCTACGACACCATCTGCAGAGGGCCTCATCCACCTACTCGGAAGTCTGTGGAGGCCTCAGGCATAGATCCATCATCCACAACAGTGGCCTCATCCAATCAAGCAGTTCACTTTTTTCCCCCTGATACTAGGAATTGAACCCAGGTCCTCGTACATGCTAGGCTACATGAGCCTGAGCTACACTCCAGCCCTTTTTATTTTTGTAACTTTGAGACAGGGTCTCACTAAATTGCCCAGGCTGGTCTCAAACTGTGATCCTCCTGCTTCAGCCTGCAGAGTCACTGAGGTGTGCGCCATTGCACTTGGCTCACCCCATCGCACACCCCTCTCCTTCCCTCCACGTTGCCTCTCCTCCAGGCTGCATTCATTCATTTAGCAAAAATCTGTTGAGCACCTGGGTTCAGGCATCTTCTTGGGGCCTGATAGGTATCAGTGAAAGAAGCAATCAAACCCTTTGCTCTCATGAACTGACCTCCTAGGGGGACACAGACAAGAAATAGCAAGTAAATGGCATGTGTTAGAAAGTGTAAATGCTAATGAAAAACAAGGCAGAGCCAGGCAGGAAGCTTGGCATCCACACTGTTCTCCCTGCCTTCTCCCAGCTTGGCCCATCCTCAGTGAGCTGCCGAGGGATCACTGGCTCCCCAGTACCTGCAGGTGACAGTCCAAGTTCCTTAGCCCGGCATGCAGAGCCTCCTGTGATCCCCAGCCCTGACTTCATCCCTCTGCCAGCAGCTCCCTTCCCAGGTTTCTGGCGCTGCCCTGTTCTCAGTCATTGGCCTTACGGGCCACTCTGCCAGGTCCGGAAGGTTTGCAACCTGTGGTCTCCACATCCCGGGGCCGTGTGTATGCCCCACTACGCACCTGCTGCTGTCAGCTAGCACCCCGTGTGCATCCTCTGAGAAGGCATGCCACGTTCTCATGTGCCCTCCCCCCCAGAGAGGCCCAGCCAGGCATGGGGACTGCCCAGGTATGTCTGTCTGACTTCCCAAAGCCTCAGCAGGAACAGGCATGAATCAGGAAGTCACCATGGCAACCGCCAGGCCCTCATGCCATCTCCTGCAATCAGCGCTGGGACCCGGCCACCTGCTGGGCTTCCTGGAGATTTGTTCCCTATGGTGGGAGGCTGGGGAGGGGCTTGGGGAGACTCTTAATGGCCCCCCTCCTTGCCTGTCCTCCCTCTCCTCACTGGGCATGGCAGGGCTGCCAGTCTGGGACAGAGTGGTGTTTGGGAGAGGGTTGTTCTGGACTGGAAGCAGGTCCTGAATAAACCACTGGCACTCTGTGCGGCCTTGGGAAGATCCCTTCCTCTCTCTGCATCTCCACTTCCTCATCCTTGAGATGCTTCCCCTGCGGTGTCCATGTGGAGTCTGGAGCTATGAGGTGACCTGTATTAGGTGCTCAACTGATGCTGTTACAGACAATGAGGTCTAAACAATCCCTCAAGGGACATTCCACCTGTCAGTTTATAAGAGCAGGTTTTCATGCCATTTTGACAAAAGAGAAACCTGAGGTCAGAAAGGTAGAGAAAAGGACCAAGTTCACCTGCACTGGCTGGTTGAAGGAGGCTGGGATGCTGGGAAGGCCCAGGAGAAAGGCTGTCCGGGAGGGACAGCACCTGGAACCATCCTTTCTCTGCCGGCATGGACAGGTGTCCTGGCCTCCTCTCTACTTCCTGGCCCTCTTCCCCTGAGTTGGAACTAGATGTTCCTAAGAAGGAACATCTCAGTGTCAGGTTCCTCCTCAATGGAAAGAGCCCCCAATTGCAAGGGAGGAAGCCTCGCTGTATGGCCAGGAAGAGGGGCCATTTGCCTACACTAGGCCTCCTCTTGATCTAGATTAGAAGATGAGCCTGATGACCCAAGGCTGCATCTCACATGCATGGGCTGTGATGAGCTCACATGTGGTTGCAGCCTTGGGTAGCAGTGACCTGTGAGTTAGCTCAACGCCACATGCAGACCTCTGCCACTACCTGATGGGTCTGCTTCACACGGGCCTTGGAGAGACAGGAAATAGTACAGTATCTCTGTTCTCCCAGCTCTGCAGAGCCTGGAATTTCTTAATCATAATGCCACAGTGTCTCCATCTTCCTCCAACTCTTGCCAGAAAAGTCATCCCAGTGAGAGAAAAGGCACCATGTGTTTGCCATACCGCCTGTGCCCCTTTCATGCTCATTTCCCCATTTGAATCCCCACAACCACTCTGCAAAGCAAGTCTTATTGTGCCATTTCGTGGGTGAGGGAACAAAGGCTCAGAGAGGCAGAATGACTTGCTGAGTCACACAGCTAAGAAGAGGCCGGGCTGGTATTTGAACCCAGGCCTCTATGATCTGAGAAAGACCATCCTCAATTTCTGTTTTACCTATTTGCCTAGCTCTACCCTTAGTAACAGCTGTGCTGCCTGGGACTCTTCCTCTTTCTGAGCCTCAGGTACTGCCCCTTCCTCCTCATTCAGGCAGGAAAAATGCTTAGAATTAAAGAGGTAAAATCTCCTCAAGAACACCCAGACCAACCCCACCTGAAGTTCTGCCTCCATGCAAGACTGGAAAACTGAAGCAAGGTGTGGCTCGGAATTATAGGTGCAGTCTTATTCAACCACGGGGCATGGTGGAAAGTAAGTCCCATCCAACAGGACCCCAGGGTTGCAGGTTCTCAGGAAGAGGGGCTTGGAGCAGCTCTGGAGATGTTTCTAGGACAGGAAGGGCTTGAAGCATTTGTAACTGGGCTGGCAGAGAGAAGAGGGAGCAGGCCAGACATAGGGTGGGGGTTGGATGGCCTGACTGAGTGGAGGGTCAGGCAGCCTTGGCCAGGCTCCCATCTCCAGCCCCAGGGCGAGCGCGTGAGGTGGAGCTGAAACATTCAAGCAGCTTCCTCTCCTTTGTTGGGAGTGATGTCGCCCATTTCCTGGATGTCCAAGAACCGGCTTCAAACAATAGTTCTGTCAGGAAGCCAGGAAGGGGCTGCTGCCCTGGGCCTGGTCCTGCCCCATCCCTCCCCACCTCCTGAGACCTGGCCAGGCCATCCTTTATGCTTATCTCTTTGAGTCTGCTGTCTCGCTCCACCACCAGCCAGCGGTGTCTCTGTGGACAGGCCACCTACCTTCTCTGGGCCTCAGCTCCCCATCTGAAACTTGGGGGACATACCATACCTAGCTGAACTGGCATGTTGACTGGAGGTAATAACAATAGCAGAGGAACAGTGGTAGCAGCTAAACCACTGTAGGTAGGCACCATGCACGGGAAGGCTTGGCTTGTAGTAGGCACGCGTAAGACCTGAGTTGGTTCTGATGGAAACTGCTCACATTCTGTGAGCATCCTAAGTGCCATGTATCTCCATGTGCATTATCTATCCATGGGGTGCTAAGATGGCCTAAAACTTACAAAATTGGTTTTAAAACTCAGTTTGTCACTTCATGGCATGTGGTCTGGGAGAGCAACAAAACCTCTCGAGTTCCAGCTTCTCCACCTGTAAGATGAGAATAACAAGAATACATCTATGTCAGGCATCACTGGGAGGAAATAAATGGACCAATACATGAGAACCACTTGGCACGAGGCTCAGCAAAGAGCAGTCACCCACAGCCAAGGGGGCACACACCTGTGATCACAGCAACTCAGGAGTTGCTGAGGGAAGGAGGATCACAAGTTCAAGGCAGGCCTCAGCAACTTAGAGAGACACTGTCTCAAAATAAAAAAATAAATAAAAGGACTGGGAATGTGGCTCAGTGGTAGAGGGCCCTGAACACAATCCCCAGTATGTATGTATGTAAATAAATAAATAAATAAATTGTGGTCACCCATAGGTGCTGTCTCCACCCTCCACCGTGAGCCTCCACAGTCCCACTCTTACGCCTTTGCTCACATTGCTCCCCTGCCTCCTCCCAGCCCTGCACCTCTTAATTCTCCATGCATCCACCTGTGGCACAACTTTGGGGTATCCAGCTGCAGCCCCACAGGGTGTCCAGGGTGGCAGCGGTGGAAGTCTTGGCTCAGCCCAATCTCACAACTATCTGAGCCTTTCCCATTGTTGGAGGCAGTTGCCCACCTGTGAAGTTGGAGAATGTACTGGTCTGTAGGGCTCCCCCTTCTGCTGTTCCACGCGCTCATCCAGCCCTCTGCTTTCTGACACTGGACCTGCCAGAGCGTCGGGGCCCACACCCTGCTGGAGAGGACATCTGTGTTTCCAGTTCACCAACAGACTGGAATCCTCCCCAGAAGAGGGATCTGCACAAGTGGTTCAAGCTGTCTCCAGGCTTGGGAGCTGGGTGGATGCTTTTGTCAAGAAACATGGCCTTTTCATTAACGCCATTGTCTGCCAATTAGCCCAATGCTGACTCACAGGGAACACCGCGCTGGGGGCCTCCATTCAGGCGGGCTGTGGCTAGAGCATTGTGTTCTGTCAGCCTGGCTCCCCATCCCTGGAAAATCTCACTCCGAGGCCTGTCCAGCTTGTCTCATGACCCCACTGCTTGGTGCACCTGTCGCCTTGACAGAGTTCATTTGTAACATGTCCACTTGGTTCCAGGCAATGCACAATCAGCTTGTTACTGCATCATCGAAACCACCCCAGAAGGGAAGTCCTGTTGTCATTCATATTTCTCAGAAGATGAAACTAAATCTCAGAGAAGTAAAATGTGTTTCTCAAGTCCCAGAGAGGACAGAACCATTATTAGGCACCAGGCAGAGCTGCCATTTTGACTCTGTTTGCCAAAGAAGCTTGAGCTGTGTGACCTTGGATGAGTCACTGTGCTCTCCTGTTCCTCCTTACACCCCTACCTATCACCAGGTGTCCAGTTCACCAACTCCTAAGGGACAACTGCTTGGTTTTAGAACCAAGCAGGTCTGGATTTCCATTCTGCTTCTGCTAGAAAGAGACTACACACTGTTCCTACCTTGAGAAGCTCAGATCAGGAAGGGGTGATAGAACAGTACAAATAATCTCCATGTCATGTGATGTACAAGGGAGCCATATCACATAGAAGTTTCCGGTATCAACATAGAGTCGCTTCAGTTCTTTCATGGCTGCTTAGGGTCGCACCGTACAGTTAGTTCTAAGGCAACCCATACAACTGTTCTGCTACTGATAGACACTTGGTATCTCTCTCTCATTTTTCCAAGTAATGCTTCAGTGAAACCCTTGTACACCCTGTAGTACTTAAATCAGCACTTTTGCAATATAAACTTTTACACACATATTTTGATAGATGCAGCAAATTGTCCTCCAAACACAATGCATCACTGTATCAATTTATGCTTCTACCAGCAGGATAGGAGAGAACCCATGGCTCCTTATCTGGGTCAACACTTGATATCCTCAAATTTTCGCATTTTTGCTGAACAAATAAAATGGCATCTCGTTGTGTTTTTAATCTGCATTATTCTGAACGCTAGTGAGGTAAGCCATCTTTTCACATGTTTATTGTCTACCATGATGGTCTCTTCAGTAAACTGCCTGTTCACAGCCTTTGCAGATATTCCTGTTAAGGTGTTTAGCTCCCAACCACTTTGTGATTCAGTTCTGTCTCAGGTTTCTGATCCCATGCCTGCCCTCTCAGCTTCCCATGCCTGAATCCCCTCTAGCATCTCACCTGCTGCTCCCTAATCCTAGAGGTTAATGTCCCCAATCCAGTCCTCCCTATTTCAGCCATCCTGAATGCAAGAGGATAGAGGAATTCAGACCAAAGTTGGCTCAATTGGAAGCAGTTAATTGCTTCTCTGTTACTTTTTAAGGTCAAAGGCTTCATAATAATCCTCTAAACCAATTCAGTCTCAAACAATAAACTTACATGAAACAATTTCTAATGAGGGAAATGGATGATGAAATCTCTGAATCTCTTCCATACTTCATTCTTCAAATGTCAAGTGTGGGCAATCTACTTAAAACAGGGATCCCAAATGCCTTTCTTATTTTAATGAAATTTCCAAAATGAAATACCAGGTGATTAGATCTATTTCAAGAAAATCATCACAAAACCCCACTGGCTCTCCCAACAAGTTGACAAGTTCTCTCAACATTTGTACAGTTAGTCTGGCCTTCAATTCATAATACTCCTGCCTCAGCCTCCCAAGCAGCTGGAGTCACAGGTGTGTGCCACCACCTTGGCTTGTATTAATTTTTGACATGGAAAAGAGCTCAGATGTCATCTTGGTCCAGTCCTACACTTCACGGCTTAAAGAAACTGACTCAAATAAAATGGTGACTTGTCAAGGCCATGTAACAAAGTCAGAGACAGAACTGGGCAGTGCACCCCAGCCTCCTCCTCCTTTGTGCCCAGCTGCCCTGATATGGAGAAAGGATGCTCAAGGGTTTTCATGAAATTCTTTGGTTTGAGTTCACCCCTGGGAATCCTTGGGATTCCCCACAGCGACATGAGGTGCTGCATGTTCGACAATCAGATAAATAAATAAACAAGCCTTTAAATCAAACAACTATCACAGCACATAATACCACAGTTTTGGATGTCAAGTGAAAGGAATCTTATTATCATTTTCTTTATCGCATCAACTCTTCCACCAGAGCAGCAGAATTGATTAAAACAAGGCTTCTAGAAAGGGCATGCCTGCTTAATTTGCATTCAACCCTCAAATTAAAGGAATACCAGCATGCAATTATATTTCTTATTACCATAGCCTAATCTGACCTTTTCTGCATCCTCCCTTCAGTTCACAGACAGCGATTTTACTGAGACTGCGACAGGGATTTCTGGGCTCTTTTTTTTTTTTTTTTTTTAACCAAAAATAAAAACAAAAAGCCTGAGAATTCCTTTTTTTATCCAATGGTATTAATCATTAAGGTAGAATCCTGACCCCACCCCCAACCCCCTGTGTTTATTCTGCATAGAGTGATACACGTTTCATGATTACTAGGCTATCTCTTTTGGAGAGGCGATGCAGTCCAGCATTCGTTCAACAGAGTCAGCAAGCACTGACTTGTGTGCCCATTGCAAATGAAGTAGCACATACAACAGCAAATGAGACACAGGGCTTGCTCCTGAGAAGCAGGAGGGCAGTGCAGGGATGTGCAAGATGTCCCAGAACAGAAGGAAGATGGGATTCTCCTGGGGAGGCAGGGAGGAGAGACACTTCACAAAAGACACAAAATTGAAGCTGCCTCTTGAAGGAAGGGTTCATGAAGAAGTGGGGGAAGACCTTTTGGGGGATGATGGCCCCGGAGGAAGCATGCAGATAGACGGATTGTGGGGGGACAATGGTAGGAGATGAAACTGGGGAGTTCTGAGTCAGACTCTGGGGATACTGGCTGTCATACTGGATCTGGACTTTGTTCAATAGACTGTGGAGACACTTTTGGAAGGAAATGTCCCCATCAGGATAAAGGCAGAGGTACATTAGCTTCAATCTGCACTGGGCTTTTATACACAAAGCCACATGCCAGGCCGAGGAGCTTTCTCTCTGTTCCTGCCTCAGAGGTTTGCTTCTGCTGCTCCCTCAGTCTGGGACACTCTTCCATCATCTCCTTTTCAAACACCACCTCCTCTAAGAGCCCTTCCATGGCTTCTCTTCCTAAACCACCCTCAGCCCCAGCTACTCACTATCATGTTCACCTCATTTAGTTTCTTCTCAGAACTTATCACAACCCCAAAGCATCTTGCTTCTGCATTTACTTGTTTATTGACTCCACCATTGGGACAGAAACTCCTTGGGAGCAGGGCCCATCTGTCTTGCTCATTGCTCAACTAGTTCATAGCAGACTGTAAAGTATTGGTTGAATGAATTAACTAATTAATTAAAGTCTTTCCAGAGTTCTAGTTACAACTACACCCCCTGTTCTCCCACCCAGCAAAATATATGTGCAGATAAATGAGCAAGAGGGATGTCATTTATTATAAAATCTGTATGTCCAAGACATGGCCCAGACCAATTAAATCAGAACCTCTGCAGGTGGGATGCAGATGACAGTATTTCAAGGTTCCCAGGTTGATTCCAATGTGCATTCAAGGCTAAGAACCTGATGACCTTGAAGACAAGACTGTGACCAGAGGAACCAGACAACCTTCATTTGTTTCCCAGAGCTACTATACACTTGTACATATCAATATCTATTAAAAAAAATTGCTTGGGACACATATTACAAAGGATTCAGACCCACAAAGACATCATGACCCCAAACCGAGGCTTCCCATGTAATAGAAGCAGCTTTTTAAAGTCCAAGTATATTCTGACCTTTCAGGAAATAGCAATACATCTTTTATTATGCCCAAAGCATTTCAGCTAGGATTTGACACCCATGAAGATGCAAAATGAACCTCAAAGTTTCTCCTATCTCTACAGAGAGGGAATTTGTTCTCTTGTGGTTTTGTAGCAGGGAGGGGGTTGGAAGTTCTTTAGAAAGATGAACTTGGTGGACAGTTAATCATTTCTTGCATGCCTATCACATAGTGGGCATGAGGACATAGAATGTAAAATAGAAATCCAGCTCTTGCACTACTGAGACCAGGGGAGATAAGACACATCCAGTACACTGGTGTCACCTACTCAGAGCATGACAACAATGCTGCTCCTTGCTAGCACCGTAGTGTTCCTTTTACATATATAACTCATTAAATACTCACAGCCACACCGGAAGGTAGGTGCTCCCTATCCTTTTTTATAGATGAGGAAAATAAGATACAGAAAGGGTAAGTAACTCACCTAGGGTTACACAGCTATTAAATGACAGAGCCTGGTTCAAATCCAGACAACTCAACTCCAAAGCCCTGTGTTTGGTCATCACACTACATTGTGTCATGGGAACAAAAGGGCAGGAAAGGCCACTTCTGGCTGTAGGAAGGGGATGCTTCCTGGGGAAGACAGCACTAGTGTCTGCCTTGGGAGATGAGTAGGGGTTCAAGAGGCAGAGATGGGGGAAGGATTGTTTCCCAGCAGTGGATAGCAGCCGTGGAGATTTAAAAATTGGAAAACAATCAAGGAATGGCATTTTGTGGAATGTTGGGTACATGATAAGGAAAAGTGAGATAAGAGTGGAAGAAATGGGCTAGGTTAGGGCCAGATTATGGAGTGACAGAATGCTGGTAAGGATTTAGGGTTAGTATGCATTTGGGAGTTACTGAAGGTTTTTGAGCAGCCAGCACAGGAAGCAAATTCAAGGATGCCTGGAGGGGAGGAGGGCTGTTGGAGATGAATTCGGAAGTCCTTTTAATAATCCAGACAAGGGGAACAAAAACAGCCTGGGACAGTGACAGTGAGATAAAAGAGGAAGTAGCAAATGTGAGATATTATAGAAGAAATTCAACAGGACTTGGTGCTGGATTGGAGGTGGGAGAGGAGTGAGCAGAAAGAGCCAAAGATGCATCTTGTGTTTTGACACTGGGAGGATGGAGACCCCATGAACCCAGATAGGGAAGACAGGAATGGGCTTGGCAGAGGAAAGGGGGCAGATAAATTTCCTTTGGGAATGTAAGGAATTAGTCTCATTATTGTTAAGCCAAAACCAATACGAAAATTTTCTATTATTTGAAGCCCTGCTCAGGGATCCTTCACGCTAACTGCTTTCAAATTGTTGTGTGACCTTTTACCTACTGAAATTGAGACACGCATTTCTTGTGGGAGATTTAAGAAATTATTATCTTTAATTGCTTAGACACTCCTGTCCTAGAAGGCTGTGATGTCCTGTAATTCCATCAAGAGTACAGGAAAGCCAAAAGTAAGTTTCTTTGTTCAAAGAATTCAAAGCAAGATGGGGAGGGGGAAGACAAGAACTGCTATCCAACTTGGGCAAAAGTTAAAACATCCTACAATTGAATTTGAAGCCATTAACAGTTCAGAACTTGTTGCTCTGATTCTAAAGAGGTGAATTAACATTTGGGGAGTGACCAGTGTTACACGCTGTAGTGGGCAGATTAGTTAGACATAGATTCCTGCACTTGAAAAGACAGTAAGGTTTATTCCCTTGTCAGCCAATGTGTGGTCGACAAGCCAGCAGCATTAGCACCAACCACATCTTTATTAGGAGTCTCAGGTCCCACTCCAGACCTACTGAATAGAATCATTTTAATAAGATCCCCAGTGATTCACATGTGCCAGTTTATATTAAAGGAAAAGACAGCTGAGCACTGTGGCATATACTTGTAATCCCAGTCACTCAGGAGGCTGAGGCAGGAGGATTGAATTCAAGGCCAGCCTCAGCACCTAAGCAAGACCCTGAAGAGCTGGGGATGTAGCTCACAGGTAGAGCAGCCCCTGGGTTCAATCTCTAGTACTACAAAACAAAAAAATAGGCTTTAGAATCAGATGTAACTTGGTTTAAATCTCAGTTTAGTCACTTAATACCTACTACTAGCATGTAACCTCCTAACCTGCTTCTTCATGGATAAAGTCAATCCATAGCCCTACACCTTGGTTTCACATAAGAACAGCCTGGGAACTTTCAAAAACCCCATGCCCAGACCAATTAAGTCAGCACCTCTAGGGATGGAATCCAGACATCAGTATTTCAAAGTTCCCAACTGATTCTAATGTGCATCCAAGGCTGCGAACTACAGATGGTTCTGAATGAAGGGCAGTGTGGCTGTTGGAACCAGGTGAGTTTCATCAGCAGCCTCCATCAACCACTTCTCATGCACCTAGCCAGGGCTTCTTAACCCCTCCCTAAGTCTTAGCTCCTTCATCTGTGAAATGGGCTTGACATATAATAGTACCTCTTTCGAAGGACTCTTGAGCATGAAGATGACAGATGTAAAGCCCCTGGCACAATGCACAGCGCTCAGTGAGTATTTATTTATGCAAGACCCAGCTTCCTCCGCAGAAGGAAGCTAGGAAGCAACATGTGGCTTGAAGTGTCATATGAATGCCAATCTGTAGCCCTCCTCATACTTCACTCATCAGAGTTGACTTTCAATTACTTGGCCACCAAGGGGTTAATGGACTTGGCCTCTGTTGTTCTGAAAATGCAAAAAGCTATTCTTCCTCTTAGTTAGAGAATCTGAGGCAAAGGCAGCTGGCAAGGAACTTTTGCACAACAGGTGAGAATTTCACCCAAGATGCTTCCTTCCAAATGAGAGTCGGCCATGGTGGGGAGGCGAGGAGGTCATGCAATGCTTTTTTTTTTAACACTGTTCTCAAACACTTTAGGTAACATCATACAACTCATCCAATGCCTCACAGCAACCTCCCCACTTGAGAGAATCTGGAATGAACTGGAAGCCTTAAGAAAGACACTTGTCCAACTACTTTACTTTTCCCAGTTCTGCAAAGGAGAAACCAAGGCTGAGTTGAGAAGACTTATGCAGGGTCCTGTGCAATCTGTATTCACAACCAGAAGGTGCAGAGTGGCCCAGTCAGATGAGAGGAAATAGCCTAGTAGTGAAAAAGGAATTGAATGGGGGGGGGGGGTGCAAAATAGTGCTTTGAACCAGAGCTTTATAAACACTTCTGACTAACCTGCCCAGGAGGTAGATAAGCATATGCCCTTTAGTTTGTCCTCAAACTCAACCTCTCACAGAGGTTAAGGAACACACCCAAGGTTGGAATTGACACTCAGACCTCCTGACTTCCTGGCTTTGGAGCTGGGAGCACAGCCCCCACCTCCCCCGTCTATCAGGAAAAACATCTGGGTTATAATGCCTGAGGATGGGATATCAAGGGGAAATGGTGGAAGTTAGGTTCTTTAAGAAACTTTGAGCGAGAAGGCCTAAGTCCCAGCCAGGAGCCCCTCCCACACCCTGAGTCACAAAGCTCCTCAACGCCTTCTTCAACGCCTCTTTACAACTGTCCTGGATGCTTCCCTTGAATGACCTCTTCAGAAATGTATTTGCTTGAAATGGTTGCAAAGAGCTGAGACCTCAAAACACATGAACACAAGGAGCTGTCTCAGGTCACAAAGGCTTTCCTTCACACTCACTTCTTCAGGACTCAACGTGGCTCCTCTGCCACACTAAGGAGCGCCCACTTAAAGCAAAGCCAGAGGAACAGGCAGGATCATAAGAAGAAAAAGCAAGGGGAAGTCATCTTTAAAGGCCAAAAGGTTACATAAAACATAATAAAATACAACTGTTTCCTTTAAAATTTTTAATGGACAGGAAATGGTATAGAATAACTGCCAAGTCACATAAATTAGTTTTTTTGTTAATGTTTGTGATCCAGGAAAGAACACTCTATCGGTCGATGCAAACCGCATGGGCGTTTTCACCAGTTGTCAGGGCGCGTGACTGAGCATGGGCCATCGACCCATCTCTACATGGTCCAGAAAAAAAGGCGACTGCCATGCTTGGCAGGCTTCAGATCTCCTTCTATCTCAGGGTTGGGCTCTGGTCTTGCTCTTGAGTGATAGGGATTCTCTGGTAAAGGTCGATCTGTTTTCACTTTGGTGACCTGGGAAGGGTGAAGAGGGAAGAGGCAGAGTTGAAAGTAAGGCTGGAGTCATCTGTGGCTATAAATGCGCTCCCTGGTGTCTCCCCACTGCTCCTGTTGCTCCAACTAACCCCCCAACTTTAAGGCCCTGGCAAACCATGCTTAATCCTCAAATAAACACTTAGGAAAGTCTATTTCACATCATTCCACATGGTAGAAGTTGGGAATAGGGAAAGAAATAAGATACTGTCCTCAAGGGGCTGTCTACCGAGGGAGATGGGCAAAAGTATCCACCGAGACTTAACTCTCATAATGGAGACATGAACTACGTGGGACCGCAACAGGACTCCGCACATCTCACCTACACTGAAGGCTAGGGGCCTGGACATTTCTGAGGTGGTAACACTTGGTTTAATCTTGAAGGATAAGCAGGAGTTAGTCCGGCAGACTGGGGAGGAAGGCAGGACAGAGGCCTATCTTTAGAACAGCCAAAGCAAAGGCTGCAAGAGTCAGGAGAGATAACCACCTAACCAAGCTCTTCACGTTGTTGGAAATGGGTGCCGCGCACATGAAGTCCCATTTCATTCTCACATCCCTATGAAGTCATTTTGCAGAGGTTCACTGGGACCACCTACAAACTGCAGAAGAACTGATCACAAGGCTGATCAGCCAGGCTTCTCTAAAGCCTGCACTTTCAAAACCATGCGACACTGGTGGACAGAACTGAATGACAAAGGGTACTGAATGATATGCAAAGGTGTATGGATTTTAACCTGTTGGTAACAGCTGCCACTGAAACAGGGATGTAACCAATCCCATCTGTAGGCTAGAAAGTGTGGCAGCAAGACTGTAAAGAGGCAGAGTCAGAATGGGTGAGCTGAGCCCACAGGCCAACTAAGATGGTAAAGGATGAACTGCAACAGGAAGGGAGACGGAAGAAACTGACATCCACAGTAACCCCTCATGGCTGCCAAAATCTGACTGGGAAGACAGCAGAAATTTTTGCTTTAAAGATAAGGAAACAGGTTCGGATATGTAGGTCATGGTTATTAACCATCTTCCAATTGCTATTTTATTGGTAAAGTACCCCACATGATCGGACCAGGTTGACCTGTCTAGATGTATAAATTCAGAAACCATTTCTGTGAACAGAGTGTTCAGGTATACAATCAGTTATAACCACCCTCTGCAGCATTTATGAACTCTCACAGGTGAGGTCCAGGGAGACTGGCCTAAGATGTGGTAACATCAGAGCTGAGCTGGAACTTGAGTCTTCAAACCCAAAGTGGTTCCTTATTTGTCTACTTTGAAACAGTATTCTCATCTCTCTGCTATAATTAGAGATCGTTAAGGATCCTTCCTTCCTGCTTGACAGAGCAAATCCAAATGCCCCCAGCTGGTCTTAGAAGCTCTTTTAAAGAAGTCAACATATTTATGAAGTAAATTGAGGAAAATGTTTCTCAAATTTAAAGTAATCAATGACCTCATGAAAGAAGAAAATGAGGAAAGAACAATACAGCAATCTCTTCTTCCATACCACTCCCCACAAAAGAAACAGAGCAGAGGCAAGTGGTCAAACCAATTACTAAGTAAGTGTCTTTGGGCAGCCTACTTAGTTTCCCACCTGTAAAACAGGGCTATGGGGAGCTCACAGGGTCACCAGAAGTAAAACAAAACATGTAAAGTGTCTGAGGTACAGTAGGTGCTCCGTAAGGTGTTGCTGTTTGTTTTGTGTTGTTTTGGTAGTGGAAATTGAACCTAGGGGCCCTTTATCACTGAGCCTCATCCCCAGAATGTTTTTGTTTTGTTTTTTTTAAATTTTGGGACAGGGTCTTACTACATTGCTTAGGGCCTTGTGAAGTTGCTGAAGCTAGCCTCAAATTTGAGATGCTCCTCCTGAGTCACTGAGATTACAGGCATGCTCCACCAGGCCTGTCCATAAGTTATTTTTAATATTATCAGGGTTACAGGTAAGAAAGTTCAGGGAAGGACACTGACGTTCAAACTGAGGCCTTACAAATAAGTAGGAATTCACCAGGGGAAAGTAGAAGACAAAGGCAACTAAGTGGGAACAGAACACAAATGTGAATGAAGCTAAAACTTAAGCTTTATCCAGGAGATTGAGTACTGAACTGAAGTGTAACTGAAGGCAATAATCCACTTAAAGAGAACACTTTTGAAAATTAAGACAACAAAACCTTTGTATTTTTCAGGTTTTTTTTTAATGTTAACATAAAGATTTAAGAATAAATATATTTTCTTACTAGCATGACTTGTTAGCATAGCTTGTTAATTCTCCTGTCGGAGTCGGAAATGAGAAAAGATAGTAAATGTGTAAGTTCCATCACTTTCCAATTTAGAATTATCACCTTTTTAAAGTAATTCGTTGAGTGCAGCCAGAAAAGATATCTGAAGATGATTATACTAGATTAAAAAAGAAAAAGGCTAAGTCATTGCACTGCTTATGACACCAAGCTTTTGACCCAATTATTCACAGATGCCATACACAAAGGAAAGGGAATGGTGATTAACAGCGGACCTACTGCCCAGATCCTAGGCAAGCGATTCACACAGGCTCTCTGGTGTGATTCTCACAGAAAAATAGGGATCCCTGGCCCCATTCTGTACACAGGAAATATTAGGCAATTCACTCAAGATCCCAGAGCAAGAAAGGAGTGGAACCAATGTTCCAACCTGTTTGCTCCATGCCTGCTAGCTGCACAGCCCCAGAAGGAACGGAGGGTGCTGAAGCCAACCAGCAGGAACAGATCAGCTCATTAAGGACCGTCTCATGTCACGGTACGAGTGGACACCTTATCTTACAAGCAAAGGGGAGTGCCTGAAGGATTTTTTAAAAGAAAGTGATCCCTGTGACTTGTTTTCCACACAGATCACTCCTTTGCGAAGATGTATTTTTATCCCTATATTCTTCAATTTCAGAAGATGAATAATCTCCCCAGGCCCAAACTGATCCACCTTCCTCTCTCAGATATCATGGGCTCAGGTTAAGAACTCTTCTCTGAGAAGATAACAGCAGTGGGGCCAGTGAGTGGACTAAAATAAAATTCCAGAAAACACTACTCTAATGACTGAATGGACTAAAAACACGGAGGGAGTGAAGACTGAACCCATCAGGCTTCGAGCTCTGACATTCCCACAGATGGTGACGTCACAACTAGGACAGGTAATACAGGAGAAAGGAGAGGAAGACACACTCTTTAACTAGAAGCATGTATTTTTAAAATCTTAGGTATGTTCCCCAAAAATCTGGCACAAGCTCTTTCATCTTGATCCTATTTCCACAGCAAATTCTACAATAACCTCAAAGGTGTCTTCAGCTGACAGTGGTTCACTAACATTTTGTTTATCCTCCTCTCCTCCCTTCTGTTCTTCAATCAGCTACTTGAAGGGGAAAAAAAAAAAGCCATGTGCTAGAAGATCTACTTAAAGGAATATTTCTATTAAAACACCCCCCTTGGTATGGAGAACATCACTCCCCAATAAACCTATAGTGAACCTGGACTCCTCCCGTCCTGTCTGTGCTCACAGAGACCCCTGTCTGAACACCTCCTGCCTTCCCCCAACCGGGTGGGAATGAGGCCCGGCAGGAGCCCTTTTACCTTGGACAGTTCTCCCAGGTCAGGCCGCACCCAGCCCAGTTTGTCCAGCACACAATCGTCAAACTTGGCCTGCTGTTTGCGACAGTGACGAAATAACTGCAGGCCAGTGTAATCGATGCAGGTCCAATATTCTGTAAAAGGCTCCGCACAGTGACGCTTTATCTGCCTGGAAAGGAAGGCGAGGTTAGGGGCAGCTCATGTGCAAAACAATGAAACCCAGAAAAACTGGGAAAATACAGGCACAGATCTCAAATACGTAACCTTGATTTCTGAAAAGTTGGGACTAAGTAGTCTCAGCACGCTGACAGGACAACTCCAAGACCCTCAAGTCATACAAAAAAGTACACAAAAAAGATTTCTGAAGAACAAAACCCACTTTCTTTATATAGCATAAAGAAGGGGCTGAGGATATAGCTCAGTTGGTAGAGTGCCTGCCTCGCAAGCATAAGGCCCTGGGTTTGATCCCCAGCACTGCAAAAAAATATATATATATGTATATATATATATATGTATATATATATACACACTTACATACATACATACACACACACACATACATACATATAACATAAAAAAAAGATCGTGTCCTAAGGCACAGGTATTTTAATCAAAAGGAGAAACCCTCACTTGGGACTATTCTTTTCATTAAATCCAATTCTAAAGAGTATCTGCTTAGCAAACTTAGAAGAGAAAGAAGCGGAGTCAGAGATGGGCATGCTGACAAGAGTCAGAGGTGACAGACAATGGCAAAAGAGGAGACAGAACTTCAAAAAGCAAATACCCAAACAAGCAAAAGACCCTGGGATCACTCATTATAGAGGCAAACTGCCCTTCACTCCTTGAAAGCTCAAGGTACAGGTTCTATTAAATGCACTGAACAAAAGAGAGACAACCCTTATCATCAAGAAAGAAAGTTAAATTATATTTAGTGTTCTCTATTAAGAAAAGAATATTTCTGGCCTCCAAACTGGCTGGGGCTGGGCATGGTGGCGCACACCACCAGCACCTGGGAGGCTGAGGCAGGAGGATCACGAGTTCAAAACCAGCCTCAGCAACTTAGCGAGGCCCTAAGCAACTCAGTGAGACCCTGTCTCTAAAAAAAATACAAAATAGGGCTGGGGATGTGGCTCAGTGGTTGAGTGCCCCTGGGTTCAATCCCCAGTGCCAAAAAAAAAAGGGCTGGTAATCAAACAAATGCAAAACAAGGAAGAATAAAATACCATAAAATACCATTATTTTCTGCAAAAGCTGTATTTGATGTAGTGGAAGATATTGAGAAGACCTCCTTCCCTCAATGGAATTATAATTATGAAATGCTTCCTTACCCTACTCCAGCAATCTAACTAACAAATGGATCCTGGTTAAGACGTCTCAGAAAGGAAGAATCTCAGAGATGGTCTAAGAATGAAGTTCATAGCAAAATTTCTGTGTCTCCTCGTGGGAGACAATAGAGTGAACAGTTTTCTAGGTAACCTTGCAGGTACTGTATGCATGACCTGCATTCACTCATCCTGGACTTCAGAGTCACTCACTCTGGTAGAAAACTACCATTTTCAAGGGGAGTTCTGAATCCCTCCAAAATGCTGGGGCAGAAGAGGCTACAAACAGTGCGCTAGTACCCCAGGTTCTGCTCTGGACCTAGGTACTCCCAGCCAACAGATGATCATCTACTAACACTGCAACAGCACTTCAGCAGGGAGAAATCCTTTCAGGGAGGCAGTTAGGCACCTTGGGAATTTGTGAAATCCAAATATTACCAACTAAAACCTATACCTCTGGATCTGGGGGAAAATGCTTTGCCAAAATTCAGAATATCAATTTTTTTTTTTATTTTTTGGTACCAGGGATTGAACCCAGGGGCACTCCACCACTGAGCCACATCCCCAGCCCTTTTTTATATTTTATTTAGAGACAGGGTCTCACTGAGTTGCTTAGGGCCTCGCTAAGTTGCTGAGGCTGCCTTTGAACTCGCAATCCTCCTGCCTCAGCCTCCCAAGTGCTGGGATTACAGGCATGCACCACTGCACCTGGCTTATTTTTTTAAAAAATAAACACATACTTAATCTTGCTAGCAGACAAATCAAAGCATATCTGAGCACAATAAAATATCATTTTGTAATTGTCAAATATTTTTAAAACATGCATGTCAGGATGCAGTGCTGATGGCATTAAGTTGACCCAACTTAAAAAAAAAGCTCAAGAGCCATAAATAATGTTCAAAGCCTTCACAGCTGGGTGTGGTGGCACATACCTATAATCCCAGTAGCTCAGGAGGCTGAGGCAGGAGGGTCACAAGTTCAAAGCCAGCCTCAGCAACTTAGTGAGACCCGAGGCAACTCAATGAGAACCTGTCTCTAAATAAAATACATAAATGTGGCTAAAAATGTTAAGCACCCCTGGGTTCAATCCCTGGTAGCAAAAAAAAAAGCCTTTTACAAAATAATCTCACCACTAGGAAATTTATGCCAAGGCAATAATTAAAAAATGAAAAAGAGCCACATAAAAATGTATTCCCTATAGATTTATACAAAATGATCAAAAACTGAAATCATCGATTATGTTCGCTAACAGAAACTGGTGAAGTATATTATAGTTGTTGGTTCATCTTCCTGATGGAATAGTATACAGTTATTAAAAATAATGATCATGAAGACTGTAAACTGACACTGACAGAACTATGACTGTACCACAAAAAAATATTTTTCTATGTGAATAAAGATAGCACAAGGAAAAGGAAAGCAGCTTTGGTGCTAAGGCATTTGGTTTTTCCCTCTAATGTCATTATAATGACACCTTTGTCACTTCCCTTGTCATTTTCCTTTTGGGAACAACCCCTCCCTGTCTCTCAGCAATGTGGTTTGATTATGTCCCACTTGAAGGCTGACCAATCAGAGCGTTTTATGTCTCAAGGCAGAACTGGTCCAACAATATGCGCTCAGTCAGCCAGGACAACTGCTGCCCATGTGGGGACTCTGGTCTCAGACTACTGGAGAAATGGCACTTTGTTTACGCTTGCTAAGGAAAACAGCACTTTAAAGCAGCTGTTGGCCATTTCTACCACCCCAAGGAGAGTCTCTCTGAAAATAAGGTCAAGAGAGAAAAGCAGAACTAAGAAACTGTGGGGAGAAAGGGAGAAGCAAAAGACATCAAGTAGTGTTGAGAGCATTTAAGCCCTTGAATCCAGCCCTGCCTGATACCAGGTCTATTTCTGGACTTTACAGTTAAAGAGCCAAATCCCTCTGAGTTGAGTCCCTGCCCCTTTATTAATAGAGTCCTGCTTAGTCTGGTTGCTAGAACATTTCTCTGTAATTATATGCCATGGATTTTTCTACTTAAATACAAAGACAGTTGTCTATCTAAAACTCTGATCAAGACACTTCTCTCCATCACCATGTGTCCGTAGTAACAATAACAACCCAGTGAAGGCCTGCACATGCGCACCGTCCCTTTTTTAGGGAGCTGGGATCAAACCCAGGGCTTCCCACATGCTGGGCCAAGTGCTCTACCATTGAGCCACATGCCCAGCCCTGAGGTGTCTCTATGTGCCTTTTCAAATTTTTCAGAGCCATGCTATATAAAACAGGTATTTGGATTGAGACACATGGAGATCAAAGAACTTGCCATAGAGTAAAAATGAAAACAAAAATATCACTGACTGTTTACCTTGGTCTACCTGATTTCAAAACCTACACATTTCCTACTAAAATTATCCTTTTGTTTAATTAGTTGGATATTCACTTGTTCGTTTAAGAAGACCCTAATGTTTCAGCCACACAGGCATTGAAACCAAAAGACTTTTTACCTGAAGAACTCCAGAGCGCACTTATTGACCATCTTGCCTTCCTCCAAACACCGCCTGGGATCCTTCTCTTCCCAGCGGCACAGCATGAACTCCTTGTTGGGCTTGTCACACTGGGCGCCATAGTGATGGGCTGCAGCTTTCAGCACAGCAGAGCTGACCTTCACCTGGGACAGGAACGTGGGAGAAAGACCACAGACTGAGCCAGGGCCACTTTATCAATGCTACGTCATGCTGGTCAAGAAAAGTAGCGCTGTTTTGACTTTACCAAGAAAATTAAACACGTGGCTATCATAATTCCTGATGACCTATTGTGCTCGAGATATCACAAAGCTCATTCTCATTTTCTTCACTTTTACAACAATCTCACTAAGTTGATGTGACTGTGGCATTTGGGGGGATAAAGTCACAGCAGTCCTAATCAAACTGCTTACAAGGAAAATAGAGGGTCCTGGAACGCAAGGAGAGGAACCCACTCCAGGAGCTTTCCCCAGTTTCCACTCCCAGAATAAAATGAACAACGTAAGAATATATGGGACTCCCGGAGGACCAGGAAAGTACAGAAGATGAGAGACTGGAAGCAATCAGAAAGAGCCCCAGCCCAGCAGATTGTTACTAATAAAGTACTAGAATCTGTGAATTTTTAAAAATAATAAAATCAACATTTTCTTGAGAAAAAAGTGTAGTTAACTCATAGGGATTTGCAAATAGTCCAGTGTCTATTTCATAGCTGCAGCAAAGGTCCTGCTAGCCCTTTTTCTACTCCTTTTCCTACAGTAACACCACAATGTTTTAATTACTACGACTTAACAGAACATTTTGTTATTTGAAAGAACTCTCCCTCATTCCTCCTTTACACACTTGTCTCTGTTACCCTCTCAGATGAACACTGCTCCAATAATTTGCATTTGAATGCATTAAATTTAGTTACATACTGAATTTGGGGGGAATGAGCACTTTTGTAATACAGGTTGAGCACATATCTTTTCTGAATACTTGGGACCAGAGGTGTTATGGATTTTAGAAGCTTTGCACATACATAAGAGCTATTCTGGGGATGAGACCCAAGTCTAAATATGAAATTCACCTTATACACATAGGCTGAAGGTAATTTTATCCAATAATTTTAATGCACCTGTGTTCTGACTGCAACCGATCACATGCAATCAGGTATGTGATTCACACTTGTAGCATCATGTTGATGCTCAAAATGTTTCAGATTTTGGTGCATTTCAGATTGTGGATTTTTAGATTACGGATATTCAGCTTGTGTTGGGTTTCTGCTCAAATTTCATATCCTTGGAGACTCTTTCCTTAATCATCTTACATAAGCTAGCACTTATATAAGTGGTCACTCCTGTGGTCTACATGTGACAACTAGAACATAAGCTCCAACAGGGTAGGAATTCTGTTTTCAACAGAGATCCAATACTGCAAAAATTTCTCCTAAATAAAGATATAATTAAATATAATATTTACCATGATACACACCACGCATCCAAAATAGTGTCTAGCACAAGTAGCTGTTGAGCACTCAGTCCTTTCACACAATGGGGACACAAGAGTTACAAAAGACATAAGAATACATGAACTACAGCTTATAGATCGCAGTATTTCTCCATTTATACCAGATTCAGACATTCTTGTTCATTAGTTAAAATGATAAATGATAGCTTCCTTCATAAAGGGACCCTGCACATTTCTTGCTTATTTCTCAGGTTTTTTGTTTAGTTTGTTTTTGGTACTAGAGAATGAACCAAGGGGTGACATTCCCAGTCCTTTTTATTTTTAAATTTGGGATAAGGCCTCACCAAGTTGCTGGGTCTCCCTAAGTTGCTGATGCTGGCCTTGAACTTGCACTTCTCCTGCCTCAGTTTCCCAAGTCACTGGCTCCATCACATCCAGTCTAGCATTTTTACTACTATCTATATAGGGCATTTTTTCTATTGGATTTTAAAATTGCCTACCACTTGCTTATATACTATAAACTTCTTAGTCATCTTACTAGTTCCAATACAAAACCCAAAAGAATTATCAGAAAATAACTATCATTTACAGCCATAAAATCAGTTTCTCTTTCTGATGTTTGCATCTTTTTTGCTTCTTATTCTCTTTTCTTACTTTATTGCTCTGACCAAACCCTCCAAGACAATTCAGATAAACAGAAATGACAGTAGGCAACTTTTTTTTCCCTAAATTTTAAAATAGTTTGGTATATTTATCTGCTTTCCTGTCATCATTGTCTTCCCTAAAACTAAAATTTTCAAGCACATTTTCATTAACCTATAAATGTAACATAGACCATTTACAGATTTTCTAAAACTGACTTGTATTTCTAGAATAAAATCTAGTCTATTATAGTATTATACTTTTAATACAAGATTTAGTTGTAGGTGGACACAATACCTTTATTTTATTTTTATGTGGTGCTGAGAATCGAATCCAGTACCTTACACATGCTAGGGGAGCACTCTACCACTGAGATACAACCCCAGCCTATAAAATAAAATATTTTAATGTGATAAAAGTCTATAATTTTATTTTTATTCACTTTGCCCAGTTAGGTTACTAGTAAGATAAATGTCAAGAAGAGACTAATACACACTATAGGAAGAGGAAAGTAAAGTTATGACTGTGTCTACAAATATTACAACTGTCATAATTATCAAAACAAAGGTAAAGTTATAATGCAAGTGAAATCTGCCATGACAATTCTAACAAATTTATGGAAAAATCTATAAAGCTTTTATATGAAAATTTTTAGAAATAATAGTTACCGAAATAGGTGGGAGAATAAAAATGATCACTTAAAGTTTAGTTAAAGCATAACACATTTAAAAAATTATGTTGGGTATACTTAATTCCTTTTCAAAAGCCTTAAAATATCCTTAAGTGGCTAATTTAATAATTCAAAAGGCCATGGTGATCATGCCCCCAAAAGCCTGCAACATTATTTGCTTTACCTCCCTACAAATGTGGAGGTTTTATCCAAAGGTACACCCACATTGTTGAGCATGTAAAACACTATCTCTGTCACAGAGAAGGATGAGAATCATTCTCTGAATCCATTTCCTAACTGCTGAACATAAGATATGTGCTGGATGACAATCCAGTCAGTGGAACACTAGAACTGGAACCCAAAGCCCATGACCTCCAATCAGGCCTCTTCCAGGACATCACCATCCCTGATATAGCAAAGATCCTGAGATGTTACCACCTCTCCTCACAGGCTTCTTCACTAAGACTGACTGATGAATTCCAACAGCAAGGATGTCCTTTTACAGCTGCTTACTGTGAATACCCTTTCAAATTCATTCAACTCCCTTTGTCTCAAGAACACAGAATTTCAACACCCTTCCTCACCTATCCTCACAAGCCAACCTGCACAGCAGGATTATAGAGTCTGCAGGTGTGGAAAGTGAGGTAGAGATCTTCTAGTCTTGTTCTTGCTTCCTTAAACCATGTCTGCAACTTCTTATGGTACTTGGTTTATATCATGCCTTTTATTTTCTTTAATATATGTAAAGTAGAGCATGATACTACTCACAGAACCATTATGAGGCTCAAATGAGTTCATGCATATAAATATACTAAGAACTCTGCCTGACATAAAAAAGTACATCACCAATATTAGCTACTAGTTTTATTTTTACTCAAAATTATCAATTGTGTTCAAGGAAGTTTCTAGTCCAAAGCGTCTAACTACTTTTTCCATGAGGATGTGTCATGACTCCTAATCAATGAGATCCATAATGGGTTTAACCTCCTCCTCAAACTTGCTGCTGCTCTGGCTTCCCCAGTCCAATTGTCACTACAAATCTGAAAGGTTTGATCAAAGGCTGATTTCTCAACCTTTTCTGCCTTTATTAATCCATTGCTAAGTGGGATTAATTTCAGACATATTTACTTGTTGTTTCCTTTCTGTAAGCTGCTGAAGTGATTATCCTAAATGACAATTTCTATTCTACTCCACTATTAAATCATTTGGGGTATAGTAGTGCATGTCTATAATCCCAGCAACTTGGGAGGCTGAGGTAGGAAGACCACAACTTCAAGGCCAGCCTGGGCAATTTGGTGAGACCATGTCTCAAAAGAAAAGAAAATTCAAAAGGGCTGAGAATAAAGCTCAGAGGTAGAGCACTGATAGGTTCAACCCCCAGTACCACAAAGAGACCAAGAGGGAGAATGAATTACCAAACTATCCCAAGTTCAGCCTTAACAAAATAAAGCCTAAACTTACTGGGTATTCAAAGCCTTCTGGACCCAAACTATCCTTCTAGTCTTTTCAACCAAGTTTCACAGAGGGACTAGTTGCTCTTCTCTCGAAACACTGAACTCACTGTTCCCCAACCCATTTTTAGCCCCTTGCATTTTCCCAGCTCCCTATCTTTGCTCAGATCCTACCTTCACTTAAGAGTTCTCTCCATCTTTGCCCAGAAATGCCATTATTCAAATGTCCATTTAGCTACATCCTACTTTATGGCCAAGAAGTACCTTTATAGCCTCAGAGAACTGTACAATAGTAATCACCTCATCTTATAAGCAAAATAAGTCTGAAAATGCTGAAAGTGGCTAATCAAGGTGACTGAGCAGTTAGTCCTGGAATTTATATCCAACATCAAATCCTACTCTCCTTCCTTAAGCATGCCTGCTCCTCTTTCATAGCATTTAATGATACTTTGTCTTATTATTTTAGTCATTTATTATCTGTTGCTCAACTCACATTTCAGGTGTAAACCCTAAAGGCAAATTTATTCCAGATAAAGAACCTCTTGCATAAAACAGAACCTCAAATGTATGCTGAAACAAATTAAAATTCCAATGAAAAGTACAGTAACTCAAGTTTAACCTAGTTTCATGGTGAGGAAAGGAATAAAAAAACTGGTTCCTAACTGGGCATGGTGGGCACATGTCTGTAATCCCAGCAGCTCAGGAGCCTGAGGCAGGAGGACCACCAGTTCAAAGCCAGCCTCAGCAAAAGTGAGGTGCTAAGCAACTCAGTGAGACCCTGTCTCTAAATAAAATACAAAATAGGGCTGGAGATGTGGCTCAGTGGTTGAGCACCCCTGAGTTCAATCCCTGGTACCAAAACAAAAAAACAAAATCAAACAAACAAACAAAAAAACTGGTTCCACAGCAGCACAACTGTCACTTTATTATAATAAAGCTCCTGAATACAGCTAATAATTTCTTCATCTGAGGAAAATAACAGTTGTCATCCTCACAGGCATATAAGACTAAATGAAGTAACGCAGGTAAAACACTGAACACAGTGCCTGATATGTAATTCTTGGCACCAATGTTTAGTCCTGCCCTTTCCCTCCTTTAATGCAGCCTGTTCCTTCTACTATCCAGTCCTGCCACAATTGTCTTCTGTCTTAATACCTTCCACTTCTTCCCACTACCTCCCTTACAGGATACAGTCCACACTGCTTGACCAAGTCCTATCTCAGCCCAAGGTACATCTCCTAGCTTGGTACCCACTGCTTCCCACCAACACTAGGATCACATTAAACAGCACCTGGATCCCAAATAAACTGAGGCTCTACTAAACCTTCTCAATCTGTTGAGCTTCTGCCCATAACTGAGTACTTTAAAAATGGATTTCAGAACCAGACTTGGGTTCACCACCCAACTCCACCACATATTAGCTATGTGACCTTGAGCAAACCACTTCTCCACTCAGGGTCTATTTCTGATCTACAACATGGGAAGGCCAATTATATCCTACCTTTTCGTGTTGCTGAGGGAATTCAATGAATTAATGCATCTACAGTAATTATTTGCATCCTGCCTGGCTTTGAGAAATGGCTTGATCATATTAGCTATAATTAGTAATCTACTGTCTTCACTTCTCATAGCACTAACTACACTGTACTATAAACTACCTCTTTGTGTGTCTCCCTCTTAGCTTAAAAACTGTATGAGTAGTGACTTTATCTCTTATTTTTCAGTGTATGTACACATTGTAATATTCAAAAGATATCTCTGGAATAAATGAATGCTTTAAATGTGTCCAGACCAAACACCTTGCCACCGCTGTGGGCAAATGCACATTCCTGCGGCTCCCTAACTGCATTCTAATGCGTTCTGCACTGAAATAATACTTTAATGTGACTGTCCCCCTCGAATGTGAGCACCTGGGCGGATGCTCTATTCACTGGGAGGCGTGAGCGACATGAAGTAGAGTGGCCCTGGCTGATGATGCTTAGTAAAAAATATCACTATTCACGGAAGGAGAAGCAGGTCGCAGGTGGTGGGGAGTGTTCCACAACCATAGCGGGGTGCGATGGGGTGGGGTAGGAGGGCGATTCCCGGGGCTGTGCATGGACGTCTGGGAATCGACCTGTGTGTGTGCTGGAGCAGGGACCTGGGGGTCCGGGGCCCAGGGTCCGCTGAGGCGAAGACTGGGCCCAGGCCTAGGAAGCTGCAGCCCTGTGCCCCTCTTGCCTGTCCTCCGGACGAGCCTCACCTCCTCCACTTTCAGCTCTTCCAGAGTGGGCAGCTCCACTATCCCCGGCATGACGGCTGCAGCGGCGACCCCGGCCAGGCGCCCTCAGCCGCTTCGCCCCCGTCTCCTTGAATTCCCCTTAAGACCGTCGTGGCCCAGCCTGCGCATGCGCATCCGCGGCACGCAGGCGCACTGCTCCACTCGGCCGCGAGCGACGGAGCATGCGCAGTGCCAAGAAGTCCGCCGCGTGCACGGGGCGGGGCTTCGCGTCGGATCCACCCACCCCTCCTGGTTGTCATAGTGAGGCGGTGTCCACTGAGGCTGGGATCCCAGCGGCTGGAGGCTAGAAGCGGGCGCCATGGAGTACACAGGGAGTAAATATATCGGGGAATACGTAGATGGGAGGTAAGGGCTCCATTTGATTCACTTAACTAGAGCTGAATATCTGCGATTGGATAAGACGACTGCCTTTTTGCCTCTGCAGAGGACTTTGTACCAGGCACTTTTCACAAACTTGCTCGAGTAACTTGCTCGAGGGCTCATATCCAATAAACAGCAGAGCTGATTCATTCATGCCACATATAGGTGTGTGTGTGTGCGCTTTCACTTTTAGATATGGGGATAAGAGTATTTAAAATATCAAGATCCTTGCTGTCGTGAAGCATTTAGTCAAGTTGGAGTGTATTGCCAATAAGCAAATAAGAAGATAATGACAGATAGTGGGAAATGCTATGAAAACAAGCATGGAGATTGGAGAATAGGGACTGTGGCTGATCGGAATTCAGTGTGAAGTCATATCTCAGTATCTGCAGGGGATTGATTCCAGGACCCCAAGCAGGTTTCCTTTCCACTAAGCAATTTCACATCAGTGATTGAAAATATTCAGGGAGAAAATACTGCTTCTGTATTGAACATGTATACACTGTTTTGTCTTGTCATTAGTCCATAAATGATACAGTATAACAACTATTTACATAGCATTTACATTCTCCTAGGTATTATAAATAGAGAGGATTTGAATTATACAGGATGATGTACAAAAGATTACATGCAAATACGATGCCAATTTATATGAGGGACTTGAGCATGCACAAATCTGAGAGGGGTCCTAGAACCAATCCTCTCCCATACCAAGAATACCTGTATTTTCAGTCCACGATTGGTTGAATCCACAGATGCAGAACCTGCAGACACAAAAGTCCTACTGTACATGGTGTTTTCCCTCAGGGAATTTACAATCTCAGAATTATTAGAATCATTTACACAAATTACTCCAAGGGACAAATAGTAAAAATTATTCAGTTCATCAAATGTTGGTTGTCCTCCAAGTACCAGGTTCTGGACTTTACCCTGGTCATAATTCTTGCCCTCAAAAAGTTCATTCAAATATCGAGTGGCAAGTAAATATAACACAGATAATGGCAGTTCAGCATGGTCAGTGCTTTGGTAGAGAGAAACAAGAACACAGAGATGGTTAGTCTTCTTTGCATGAAGGTGGAATCTCTGTGTTGTAGCTGGAGAAAATGAGGCCAAGCAAGATGAAATAGTTTGCCAAACAAGTGCTAGTTGTTCAAAAGGTGAAGCACACCCACCACAGGACTGTAAAGATGGAGAAGAAATGAAAAGCAAGAATTTGATGGGATCCATGCACTGTATTCACAAGTTGTTAGACTCCAGTAGTTTTTGTTTTTGTTAGAAGGAAGAAGAGATCAATGGTCTAGCCATGGATATGAGATAGATTTCTAGAGATAGTAGTAGTATATATGAGGTTCTATCTCTAACCCTTGGCCAACATCAATTATATTGAGTGAAAGAAGCCAGACACAAAAAAGTACACACACAGAGCTGGGGATATGGCTCGGGGGTAGAGCCCCTTGCTTAGCACACAGGCCCTGAGTTTGATCTCTAGACTTCCAAAAATAGATTAATTAATTAATTAATTAATTAATTAATAAGGTGTATGATGCCCTTTATTGAAAATTCAAACTAATGTGTGGTGACAGAAAGCATATCAGTGGTTTCCTGGGCAAGAGGACTATGGGGAGGGGCACACAGGAGAATTACAGAAGGGCATGCAGAAATTTTGGAGGATAACAGATATATTTTTTATGTCAATTGTGATGATGGTTTCCTGAGTATATGTCAAAACGTATCCAACAGTACATGCTAAATATGTGTATTTTGTGGTATGTCAATAGTACTTTGTTAAAGCTGGTTTTAAAAAAAATAACATTAAAAGAGAGATGATTTCCCTCTACCATGTGTGAGTATAAAAAATAAAAAGCTGCCGGGCGCGGTGGCGCACGCCTGTAATCCCAGCACTTGGGAGGCTGAGGCAGGAGGATCACGAATTCAAAGCCAGCCTCAGCAACTTAGTGAGGCCCTAAGCAACTCAGTGAGACCCTCTCTCTAAATAAAATACAAAATAGGGCTGGGGATATGGCTCAGTGGCCCAGTGCCCTTGGGTTCAATCCCCAGTACCAAAAAAAAATTAATTAATTAAAAAATAAAAAGCTAATGTAGGCTCCTCCCTCAAGATCATGGTTTCTTTGGAATAGTTACAGAATTGAGTTCTAGACAAGGCTACTGCAAAGCAGCACAAGAAGTGCTAGGGTAGACCCACAAACCCCAGGGGGCAAAGGGAGACCAATAACATTTATGCAGTGGCCAGTATGCTCCAGGTGACTTTGCCTGCATCTTCCCTTCCTTATAGCAATTCTGTGTGATAGGCATCATTGTCCTGTTTTACAGATGGGAAACGTAAAGTTTGAGTAATTACATAACTTGCTCAAAGTCACCTACTTAGCACTGGACAGAGCAGGTGTTAAAATCCAGGCCTATCTGACTCTATAGCCACTGCTGCCTCCACAGAGGTTACACCCAGCTGGTTTCACAGAGATGGTATTTGAAATGAGCCTGGAAGATTGGGTAGAATTTCGGTGGGTGGAGAATCAAGGTGAAGAATGTCCAGGCAGAAGGAACAGCAGGAGCAATAGCCCAGAGGACATGTGTGGGGAAGAGCAGATAACCAGTTTGGGTGGGGGGAGGTTGAGCTTAGAGGGGCTGTGGGAGGGAAAGCTGGGGAGTAGGCTGAGCCCCAGCAAAGAGAGAGTTCAACACTTCACACAATTCTAAGAAGGCAGTGGAGGAAACGCTGAAAGATCTTCTAGGGCTTTCTAGCATTGGAAATCTAATCTGTTTCATCTCTGTATCACTCCTCATAGGGCATATATGTGGTAGACAGTGAATTTAGGCCAAATGAATTAATAGGAGAATGAATGAATGGTAGATACTTGAAATATGGTAATCATATCCTCATTAGGCATGGAGGTCTTCACTGTAAAGTGGTTCTCTTCATTCTTTTTAACTTACTTCAAATTTGGAATGAAGGCTTTTTGCTTTGAATGCATTAAAGAATGGAAGGGAAGGAGGAAGAGAGGAAAAGAAAAGGGACGGGAAGGGAAAGAGGGAAACTGACAAGGTGGCAGAGATGGAGCAACCTGCACCCAGGTCTGCGGCTCAGAAGCTCGGCCTTCACCACAGAGCGCTCCTGTTTGGGGCTGTGGCATTCACTCCATGAACTTTCTGTTCCCTTCATTTATCACTCAGCAGATGTTTGCAGGGCAAGTGTTTAAGAAGGAAGCGTGGTCCTCAGAGTTCAGACCAAGTTGTTCCTCTCTAGAAGCTCTGATTAAATACAGAAGATGAGGTGTTTAATCACAGTGTAGGACCTAAAGTGCTGAGCCTCCGATAGAGGTTAGGGGAGGTGACTTCACCAGTGGGGAGGAATGGAGAAAGGATGAGGAAAAGCATATCTCTTAGCTGGGCGTGGTGATGCACCTCTGTCATCCCAGCAACTTAGGAGACTGAGGCAGAAGGATCACAAGTTCCAGACCAAATTTGGCAAGATCCTGTCTCAAAATAAAAAATAAAGAGGGTTGGGGATGGAATTCATTGGAGAGTACCCTGGATTTAATACTCAGTACAACAAAAATAAATAAATAAATAAATAAATAAATAAATAAATAAATAAATAAAAGCGTATTTCTTAGGTACTCATTGTTTGTTAGGCCCTTTACTAAGAAAAATGTTGTACATTGTCTGGGGTGACTTCGGCATTAATCTCAGCTGTTGCGCCCATGAAGAAATTGGTCCAGTGGTCCAGCTGGTGTCCTTGCGGTCCCTGCCCTGTACTCCTTACATGCCCATGGTCCCCTGCAGGGCACTTACTCCACACTGGGCAATTGCTTACTTATGTCCCTCATGCAGACAGGGACTGTGGCCGCCTTGTTCACTATTGTGTCCCTGCTGTATCCAGCAGCCTGGCTCTCAATATAGCACTTGGCTCATAGCTGGTGCTCTGGAAATATTTTTTGGGAGGGAGGGAAGAAGAGACAGAGAAATTTGGAAAAGTATCCAAGATGATCCTTCTAGAAAATGGTACCCTATTCAGACCCATATCTCCTGTCTCTAAATTTCACACTTTTTCAAATATCCCACTTGTGGTTTAGTCATGGGGAACAGGGAAGACAGAATTGGCTGACTGAGGCTTAGCCTTCATTTTACCATTTCTATGATGTGACTTTGGGTACATCCCTACCCTCTCTGGGCCTAGCAAGAAGGTATTTCAGTGAACAGCATGAACTCCAGGATAGCCTATAGGTGAAGGGAGGATGAGCAGACTGAACTCTACCCACCTCTTGAATAGCATTTTTGAGAGAAACAAAACAAAAATTTGGATTTAGACAGAATATTGTTGAGAGGATGATGTGAGAAATCAAGGACTAGGTTCCTACAGGGCTCAGTGATTTTCCTATGTCCTTGCAGGATGGAGGGCACGGCTGAATACATCCTCCCAACTGATACAAAGTATGTTGGGGAAATGAAGGACGGCATGTTCCACGGCGAAGGAACCCTGTACTTCCCCAGCGGGAGCCGATATGATGCTGTCTGGGAAAAGGGATTGGCCATCAAGGTGAACGGATGGGGGCTGCAGAGAGGGATCATTGGAGAGGAAGAGCCCCCACTGCTGGGATGCTCTGCCTCCATGCTAGCACCCACCCATATCCATTTCCTGTTCTTCCCACTTCTTGATCTCCCAGAACTCTAGAATATTCTCCCTCTAGATCTGGAAGGGTCCCCAGGGGAGGCTATGGTGAGTTTGAATCTTGCTATGCCTTTTATTATTTGACCTTGAGCCTGTGACTTTACCTCTCTTGAGACTCGAGTTCCTCATATATAAACCAGGGACAGTGGTTGTATTCATTGCCTTTTGCTGCTATAGCAAATTATCACAAATTTGGTGTCTTAAATTGGCACAGATTTATTATCTTGCAGATCCAGAGGTTGGCAGTGTACACTGAATGAGCAGAGCTGCATTCCTGAGACTCTAGGGGACAATCTGTTGCCTTGCCTTTTCCAGCTTCTGGAAGCTACCTGCATTCCTTGGCTCCTATGCATGCTTCACTCCCACCTGGGCTTCCTGCATCACGTCCTCTTCCCTCCCTCTGCTTGCATCATTTTGTTTTCTTTCACCCAGACCTTCCTACCTCCCTCTTATAAAGATCCCTGTGATTATATTTGGTGCACACAGATAACTCAGGATCATCTCCCCACTTCAAGATCCTTAATCTAATTGCATCTGCAGAGTCGTTGCTGCCTTGCAAGTTGACATATTC
Source organism: Glaucomys volans (assembly GCA_020662805.1). Classification (NCBI taxonomy): domain Eukaryota; kingdom Metazoa; phylum Chordata; class Mammalia; order Rodentia; family Sciuridae; genus Glaucomys; species Glaucomys volans. The sequence continues at coordinate 290,241 of JAJEJO010048545.1, read as the reverse complement.
ACAAGTTCCAGCATATGTGAACCTCTTTGAGGGACCATTATTCATCTTGCCAAAGCAGTGCTAGGCATCTCCTGTGATGGTTGTGAGAATAAATAAAGCAAAATATGTTAGCACTTTGCCAAGGTCCTGGCACACAGTGGGCACTCAAAAAGCATTAGCTCCATTATGACCACCACCTCTGCTGCTGTCACACATCATCTGATCCAAGGGGGCTGAACCTGGGATTTGTGGTCCATGAATAGAATTTAGAGATCAGCAAAACCTGATTTATGTATAAAAGCTTCTGTTTATATGGGAGTATGTTTTTCTCTGGGAAAGGATCTATAAGCTTTCATCAGTTGGGTTGGTTGGGCCCTGACTCATGACCTTAAAAAAGGTTAAGAAACACTTCTTATTTTATAACTTGGAGAATCTAAACCTCAGGAAGGGGATATGACTTACCCAAGGTCACACAGTGAATTAATAGTACTGTGGGAATTTCCACCCATGTTTCCTGATGCCTAGGCAGTGTAGTTTCTGCATCCTGAGGTTCCCTTTAGCATCGATGCAGCAAAAACCAGAATGCACGTGTTTGGACAAAGGGTTGTGGCTGACGGTGCTGACCTTTCTAGCTATGATAATAAAAGAATAATAAATAATATGAGTGTTTAATATGTCTGTGTATAGAATTACCCAGAGAGACAAAACCAAAAGACCAAAAGAGTATACACACACACACACACACACACACACACACACACAAACACATATATATGAGAGAGAGAGATTTATTAAGAGGTATTGGCTCATAAGATTATAAAAGCTGTCCCACAATCTGCCCTCTGCAAGCTGGAGCCCCAGGAATGCCAGTGGTGAAGTTCAACTCCAAACTATAAGGTTGAGAGCCAGGGCAGTCAGTGGTGTATTCCCAGTCCAAGTGCAAAGGCCCAAGAACTAGGAGTGCTGGTGTCCAAGGGCAGGAAAAAGTGGATGTGTCTGCTCAGGGGGAGAGGCAGAATTGGCCCCTCCTCTGTCTTTTTGTTCTATTTGGGCCCTCAAAGGATTGGATGATGCCCACCTGCACTGGTGAGGGCAATCTAAAGTACTCATTCTACTGACTCCAATGCTAATCTCTGTGGAAACACCTTCACAGACACACTCAGAAATATTTTACCAGCTATCTGGGCATCCCTTAGCCCAGTCAAATTGACACATAAAATTAACTCTCACAGTCAGGCAGCATACTAAGTGCTCAATCACCTTATTAAATATACACCATCATTTTCCTCATTTTACAAGTGAGAAAACCCAGGGCTAAGAGATAGGTTGTCTGCCTGAATTCACAGAGTTCCCATCCTTTGAGTGGCAGGCACGGAGCTTATAACTTTATACCCATTCCCTCCAATCCTCACAACCTTAATAATAGTGACAGTCATTACTTCTTTTCTGTGGCAGTAAGAAGCCACCTCTTCCCTTGACATCAGCCTTCTTGGCAATAAGTCCTCCACTTCCTCAGAAGCACGTGTGTTCTTTGTCTTTCAGGGCACATATACCTTTGCAGATGGGCTGCAGTATGATGCTAAGAACTGGCACTACTGCGACGGCTATGACCGGAGGTTTTACACAGAGATCTGCTATGGCTTGAAGCCTTCAGGTATCCAGGCACCCCCACTTTCCTTCACACTCAAAAGGAAACTAAAGCAGTGTTAAATAAGTGCCATGGCCTGCTGGAGTAATTCCAAGGAGAGAGGGAACTGAGCAGAGGCAGCAGAACATGAAAGAGCCAGGTCCTGGAGCCAGAAAGGACAGTCCTCAAATCTCAGCTCCATTGTACTAGCCAGGGGACTGAGAGCAAAGGACTTTGCCCCTCTGTACCTCAGCTTCTTCCCTCCCAAAGGGAACAGTCACACTACCTCACAAGATTGTTGTTGATAAGATAATTCCTGTGAAGTGCTTGGAACAGTGCCTCGCCTGCCCAGCAGTGCATGGCACATGTTAGCTGTTCCTGTTTAAGGTACTTACTGAAACCCCAAAGTATGTAATCAGGCCAGGCACAATGGTGCACACCTTTAATCCCAGGTGGCTGAGGCATGAGGATTGCAAGTTCAAAGCCAGCCTCAGCAACTTAGCAAGGCCCTAAGCAACTCACCAAGACCCTGTCTCTAAATAAAATATTAAAAAGGGCTGGGATGTGGCTCAGTTATTAAGCACCCCTGGGATCAATACATGGTACCAAAAAAAAAAAAAGGATATACAAAAAGTTAAAGCGAAAGGGCAAAAAACAGCACCAATGGAGCATGTGCTCTGTAGACCAGGTGCTGTGGAATCCCTATCTTCTCGATTCTCCAAAGAACCCTGCCCAGACAACCTTCCCAGTCCCATGGCACAGAGGAGAAAGTTGAGGTCATGGAGTCTGGGCGTGTTTCCTGGTGGCGGAGCTCATCTGGGAGCCAAGTCTTCCTCTTTGTATCACACTACCTCCATGCAAAAGCCAGGTTCCATCCCAGAAGGCTACAGTTGGACCAAGAGTCTGGCTTCAGAGAGTAGTGGCTTAAAGGGCTCTCTGTGTTTCTAAGACTCATGTAAGGTCAGGTGTATCTCAAGTAGAGCATAGTTCTGAGCACAACTGAGACAATACGTCCAAAATGACAGATGTCAAAGTAACTTCAGAAACTGTAAAAAATGTCAGTTTAGGTTATGAGAGGGAATGTGGTGCAGTTGATAGCATGGAGCCAGAAGATCTGAGTTTGAATCTTATCATTCCCTCTCAATAGCTGGATAAGCCTAGAGAATTCAATCTCCAATAGGGAAGAAACTTCTAGAAAGCATCCAAGCATTGGAATCAGATAGACCTGAGCTCAAATTCCCAGCTGCTTTCCTTCCTGGCTTTGTGACCTTGGGTCAATTAGTTGTCCAGGAAACCTGCCTTCTCTTCTTTCCTGACACTTATTCCCCCATTTCTTTCTCCTATCAGTCTCTCCTTCTCTCAATACCCCCATTATTTCTGATGAGGTTCCCCATCCGTAATGTGTTCTATACCATCTCCCTAAACAAGTTGATTCACTTCTAAACCTTCAACTGCCATCAGCTTCCATACTGAAGTCACAGTCCCTGAGCCTCGGATCCTGCATCCAGTTTCCCTTACACTTGTGTGGGTTGTCCCTCAGCTGTCTCCACTAGTGTTGTCATTACCATCTCTCCAGCCCTCTCTTCCCCAGCAATGACTACCTCAGTGAACGTCAGATAAGCCTACCTCTTGGCTTCCCTTTGCCTCATGTACAATAGATCACCTGGTCCTACAGATTCTACCTCTCAAATACATTCCTTCATTTGTCCATTCAACAGATACTGAGCAACTCTGTGAGGACCTCTGTCAGGGTTCTGCTTATCCTCTGCCAGTGACCTATTCCAGACCTCTTTCATTTCTCCCCTGGGTTACCTAACCTCTTCAGATCCCCACTTGATTCCTCAACTCATATGAATACACGACCAGTGTAATTCCACATCGTGTTCAACCACAAGAATGGGATCAAAACTGTAATGGTTTGCACCCCATGTATGTATGTGTGTCAAAATACACCTACTGTCATGTATGTCTAAAAATAAAAGAAGAAGAAGAGGAGGAAGAGGAAGAAGAAGAAGGAGAAGGAGGAGAAGGAAGGCGAAGGAGGAGGGGAGGGGGAGAGTGATGGGGAGGGGAAGAAGAAGAAAAATAGAAATCCTTGCTTCCTTCTGGGCTAGTCTCCATTCTGCAGTCACTTTCATCTTTGGTAAGTGTAAATCTGTTTACCACTTCCCAAACCTCCAACCTTCAGTGTTTCCTACCCGCAAGGTAAGGATCCAAATTTTTTTTTCCTTTCAGGAGTAGGAATTGAATCCAGGGTACTTTATCACTAAGCCACATCCTTCGTCCTTTTTATATTTTATTTTGAGACTAACCAGGTCTCTGTTTAAACTACTCAGGCTGACCTCAAACTTCAGATCTGCCTGCCTTAGCCTCCTCAGTCACCGAAATTACAGATCTGAGCCACTGCTCCCAACAAGGGTTCAAATTCTTAAAAACAACTCACATTCACCAGTCCTGCTGATGTCCCCAACCTCTTCCTGGGCTACCTGCCCCACTTGGCTCTTCTGGCTCTTGCCATGGCTGCTTCCTCTCTATTCCTCAAAGACACCATGCTTTTTCCTGCCATTCTTTGGCCTGGAATGCTCTGACCCACCCACTTTGCTCAACTCCTTCCCAACCTTCAGATCTCAGCTTTATGTCCCTTTTTCCAGAAACCCCTTCCCTGAATTTCTAGGCTAGGTGAGATCTCCCCATGGCAAGTCACAGAGCAGGTACTCTGTAAAGAGTTTTTGCAAAAGAGATAATCCTGACATTGCAGTGAAGGGAGAGGAATGCGCTTGAGGAATAGAGGTAATGACATCTAACAAACCTCTTTTGGCTAGTGGGGAAGGACTCAGAGCTGCCAGTCCAGGCTCAACTTGAGAACCTTGCAGATCACACTCCTCCTGGGTTAGTTGTGACTGTGATGGGGCCTGGACTTTGTCATGGGCTCTTCACCCCAACTGAGGCCTATGGATAGTTCATGTGTGGGTAAAGAGCATTCAGCCCTCATAAAGTGGCTGGTTTCACCCAAAGGGAGCCTCTACCAGTCTCAGAGGCAGTGTGGTGACCTTTCTCTGGCCTTCCCCTTCTCCTCCAGTGCCTCCCAGTAGAGCAGCTTTACCCTAAGAGGCCATTCCTTTCCCATATCACTCTGCATTTTGCCTCGGAGGGCAGGCATGGTTGGGGCAGCTCTGCTGTTTGGCAAGGTGATGGTTAAGGCTGACCCTTGACTCCTCTGAGCATCTGTGTGGTGGGCTTGGCCTGAGGCTTCAGTGAGAGAATGACTGTAAAGCACTCAGCATGGAATAGACCTCAGTTATCATTAGCCAATATGCACAGCATTGGAGTCAGAGCCAGGTGATATCATTAGCCAGTATTAGAGTACCTACTGTGTGCAGGACACTGAGCTGTGAGCATGGGGCTGTATGGTTATGGGCTCCCAACTCTCCATCCAAAGAACAAGGGCTGCCAAGGTCTACAATTAGAAGGAACCTAAGAAGTTATTTATTCTAGGGGGCTGGGGGTGTGGCTTTGTGGTGGAGCCCTTGCCTAGAATGTGAGGCACTGGGTTTGATTCTCACCACCATATAAAAATGAATAAATAAATTAAAGGTATTATATCCATCTACAACTAAAAATTTTTTTTAAAAAGAAGGTATTTATTCCAACATCTCCCTATACTGGGGTCGCAGCATTCCAAGATAACATGCAAGGTGCTGCCACAAAGTACATGGACTCCTCTTTCTCTCGTGGGCATCCCGATGTCCATGTCTTGGGGCTGCACCCAGACCCTCTCCTCACCTGATGTGGCACATAGATTCCAGAGCCAGACTGCTTCCTAGCTGGATAACCTTGGGCAAATTACCTTTGGAATGCTATCTCTGTATTCCTCCTGACCCTTTGGGCTTCTCAGAGCATCAGTTCTCTCTCTCTCTCTCTCTCTCTCAATCTCTGCATGTATGTGTGTGTGTGTGTGTGTGTGTGTGTGTGTGTATAAAATTTTTTTTTAGTTTTGAGGCAGGGTCTCACTAGCTTGCTTAGGGCCTCACTATGTTGCTGAGGCTAGCCTCAAACTTGCAGTCCTCCTGTGTTCAGCCTCCTGAATCGCTGGGGTTACAGGTGTGTGCCACTACATCTGGCCAGTTTTCTTATCTATAAAATGAAAGCTATAGGGTTCCTCTGAGGTGTGAATTAAATGAGAGAAGCATAATGCCTGGCACAATAAATGAGAGCCACTCTGATAACTAGGTGAGAGTCAGGATTCTCCACTATCTGACCTTTGTCCCCTGACCCATTTCTTTTCTAGTATTCTCCCTTATATGCACTCGGCTCCACAAGGTTTCCTGAGTGAAGCTGGAGGACTCATAGCAGTGGCCTTTGCCCACGCTTTGAATGCCATCCATCTCCTGGACCTGCCCTCGTTTTCACTTGAGCAACTTTGAATCACTTTTAGGGTCTCACTGACTCCAAAACCTGACTCCTTTATCACGATGTTCCAGGAAGTAGAGGAGGAAGAGGAAGAGTAGGGGTCAGGAAGAAGAAGAGTGTTCCCAAGACCCTGCTCACAGGCCCATTTTCAGAAAGCTCCCTTGGGTCTCTGTTCTTGCTCGGTTTGCTCCTAGCACAGGGAATGTTTAATCCAACATGAGTATCCAGCCACACTGGGCCTCAGGAGGGCATTGGTTTGGATTTGGCCTTGGAGGTGAACTGATTGCTCATTGTACCTTTTCAAGGTATCTCTCAACTCACCAACACCGACCCACCTAGAAAAATCCCTCCAGCCGCCTACGATTGTGGAGATGGCTTCTACAACCCCGACACGAGGATCATCAAGGACTATAGGAACCGCTTTCTGAGAAATGCAGGTGGGTTTATTCAGACACCCTTGGCATGTCTCTTCTCTTCATCCACACGAAAGATTGTGCATTTGATCAGAATGAACCTTTTGATGACAAGACAAAAATTGGATTTTTCATGGCTGGTAAGTCTGTACATAGTCATAGAGTGGGTCACAGACATCCGTGGTCTAACTGGGATAGCACATGAGTGAAGCACTGAAAGGACTGAAGTAGTCATCTTTGCGTGCATTGCTTCAACAGCATTTAATGGACACCTACTCTGTGCTAGACACAAATCCCTTTCCCCATGGGCTGCAATTCTAACAGGCAGTAGACAAGGACTGCAAATGTTTGGTTAGGTCATAGAATAAGCACCACCTAATGGGAAACTATGGCCTTAGGAGGAGGGAAAATAGGTATCCCAGAGAGATGGGAGAGATACTATGGAAGCATGATAAAGGAGTACCAATCCAGGACTGGCACGTCAAAGGTCTCAAGGATATGATAACTAAGCTGAGACCTGAGGGTTAACTGGGAATCGTCCACAGGCAAGGAGGAGGGCTTCCTGTTAGGGGAAGCAGCACAGACCAGGCAGAGGGAGGAGTGAGGCCATGCAGACCAGGAAGGCTCGTTGGCCCTCAGCCAGCTGGAGAATGCAGTTGAGTAAGTGAACACAAAGCTGATCATCAGCCTGAGAAGAACTGATTTACAGAGCCTTAACGCATAGGAGACGGATGCACAAATGAGAACATGAACATTTTTCTGTAATGCAATGATCCCTAACATTTAATCCCTTTCCTGAAGTCACAGTCCTACTAGGAATAGCAATAGCCATGGGTCCTAATGCCACACACACATACAACACAAGGACACATGTTCACACGCACATTTTGCATGTAGTCTTAAGGGGTCCCTCTGGAGACTCAGGTCAAGAAACCTTGTCCTCTCATGAGAAAGAAACTGCCAAATGGACCAGATGGCTTTCCTGGTGTGGACAGCATCCTCTCCAATAATGACAGCCAATAATGATCAGAAAGTTGCCTTTGGGGAAGGCATAAGAGCAAAGCGAGTAGTCAGCTGATCTGTGACTGGAATCCTGGAGGAGCAGGGCGAACATGCACTCTTTGACTGTCCTGGTTCATGTTTCTTGATGGCTCTCCTTTCCCCATGAGCACTGCTTCCTCTGTAGAGCACCAATTCTGCTAACTGCCCACAGGCTCACTGAGGGGTTTCCTGGTCAGATGAGCTGAGGAGTTGTCACATCCAGCAGTACTGACCAGGTTATTTACTGAAGGCTTCTCGGGACTTGGGCATGCTGAAAGGCATTATGCTTTTCCTCAGGTAGCCTGTATTCAACTGCAATTAACTACTCTTTTCTGTAATTATTTGCTTAATATCTGTCAGATCCATGTGAGAAGGGACATCTACCTTGTTTTCGTTTTTATCAGTCAGGGGCCAGCCAGAAAAACAGAAAGAATGGAATATCAGGAGGTCAGTTAAGTGGCTATTGGAGAACTGAAAAGGCAAATGGCTACATTGAGGTGCAGAGACAAGAGCTGCAGGAGGAGTCCCTGCCTCCAGGACAAGGGCCAATGCCACGAGCCTGGGTTAGGAGAATCGGGAAGGTCAATAGAGGGACCCCAAGGAACCACAGCCCAGACCTTAAAGAGGGCACTGTCCAGCTGGGGCTGGCTCTTTGGAGGCTCTGAGGAAGGGGCATGGGCCAGCAGAGCCTCCACAGAGAAAGATGAAGCTGATTCTGGGAGTGTAAGATAAAAACAAAACTAAATAAAAACCCTGGAGACTGAACGTGACATGCCACTCCTGTGCGACACTGGCACGAAGAGCAAGTAGAGTAGCAAAGAATGACTCCTCTGTCTGTCCTCAGGAACCAGCCAGCAAAACAGAGATGTAGTTCAGTCAGCCCAGGCCCTGCATCGCAAAGCACAGGACAAGGGTCAGCAAGGGGCTTCTACCCACCCAGTCCACATCCACACCACCCTCTGCAGATGTGTCCACACCCGCCCTCTGCAGATGTGTCCTATTTACTTTCTTGTATAACAAGTTGCAATCATTCTTCCTGAAGATACCTCGCCTCTTCCCCAAAGGGGAAATGAGGTAGACACTGTATCCCACCTGCTCCTCAGTGTCCTGCAAGCCACTGCCAATACTCCTACAAAATAATGAGGAGGAAAGAGGAACAAACCAATTAATAAAAACAAGTGTGTAGGTCACCAGAAAGGCAGAGGTAGAGCTCTACATGCAGGTGCAAGCAAGAAAGGAAACCATCACTGCTACAGTCCTTTTTCTGTAACTGGTTTCCAGGCTATGAGTAATATTTATTAATTCTCTCCTCCATTACCCCTTCCATGTTCTCCTTGCCTCCAGCTGGCATTTCAGTTGGTCTGGCTTTTTCACTGGTAGGGTGACCCTAACCTTTATTCTTCACTGGTAGGGTGACCCTAACCTTTATTCTTTATTCTCTTTCCTTACTGGTCCTGCCGAAAAAAGTTGTTAGTTGGTTGACTTTGTTTTTCACTAACTTTTACTATGGGCAGTAGGAGCACTAACAGGTGCCCTACAGAAACCCCTGGGCTCTCTGTCCCCTTTCCCTACTGTGGAGCAGCACCCCAGCTTCCCTGGCAATCAGGAACAGTCACTCCAGCCAACACAGTAGTCCCCTTCTTTGCTTGTGGCTTCAATGGCTTAAGCATCCAAAATGGCCAGGTGGCTTTTTCAGCCTACAATTCAATGGAGCCTCTCCTACGGGGACCATTCCTCCTTGAGAACCAAGGCCTTTAAACAAGTAAAGTTCAAAATCACAGGACAAGAAACAAAAATTCTACTTACCCACTGGCATACTACTGTAGCCCCAGCACCAAGCACATGCCTCCCACACAGTAGATATTCATTAAGTATATATGAAACAGGGGCTGGAGATGTATCTCAGTGGTAGAGCACTTGCCTAGCATGCCTAAGGCCCTGGGTTCCATCCCTGGCACTTCAAAAGAAAGAAAAGCATATGAGAGAGATAAACTAAGGACTGAATGTTTGCTGGAATCTCTACCAGGGTAATATGTTTGTTTCATTTCCCGAATGTATTTGACCATGAATTTACTTGGGAGATAGAACAGCAAGAAGCATTCTAAGGAACTAAGTTTCCATGGAATATATTCTGGAGCATTCTGTGTGCATATCATCTTTCTTCAATTTTGGTGAAATGCAAGTAATTCATTTTCAGCTTCTTGGGTTAGAACTGTATTCCAGTTCTGCCTCCTAGAGATGTCATCCTGGTCCCATGGAGAGTCACAGTCCAGTGGTCCAGGAAGACACCCAAACATACAGTTACCATGTAATATAATCTGAGTCCTGGTGGAGGGAAGCCCTGATGGATGAGAGGGGATTGAAGAAGGGAAGTGATCACTGGCTGGGATGGAGGATGTCACTCAGGAAAAAGGTCACAGATATGATGGACCTTAGAGAATGAATAGGGATTTCATGAATAGCACTGTTGAGGACAGGCATTCAGGCAGAGCAAACAGCACATGCAAAGTTACAGAGGCATAAAAAAGCATGTCATGACTGGGGAACAAGAAATCATGATTCCCAGAGTCCTGTGGGTAGAAGCAGCCATGCTTGGTGATTAAATTGTTAACACATCATGGGAAGAGAAAGCCATTCTTAGGAAGTCTGCAGAATGATGGACACTGACAGTTAGTCTGCTGATATTTGTTGAGTACTTGCTATGAGTCGGCTCTGGTAATTATGCCACAGAATCTATCTGTCAAGGAGCAGACACACTAGTGGTGAAGTGAATCATAACAATAGAGTCACTGCCAGAGAAGTTAGGGAAATCTAACCCTGGAGTCCAGCAGACCAGGGAGATTTCCTGGAAAAACCAGAATCTACTCGGAAACCTAGAGTAGAGCAGACAAATGCACAAGATGGGAAGAGTGTTGAAAACAGAGTAAAAGTTCAGAGTCAGGAAGGGAACATTTTACCTGTAGGGAGACCTGAGTAGTTCAGGATCATTAGATTATGATATATGAGGGGAAAAGATCAAGAGAGGAAGCCCAAGCGGTGGGCAGGGTGAAGGCTGTAGGAAAGGTCTCGAATGTCTTTTCACCCTACGACAGTGGGAGCAAGGGACAGTCTTAGCAGGTAGTATAGTAACCACTTTGTCCTTTAGAAAGACTTCTCTGCTTAGAGAAGGGAACAAAGGGGGCAAAATTAGATAGAAGATGCTTCTGGTAAGATGGTGGGAGGGGTGGCAAGTGGTAGCATAGGAGACCTGGACTCCCAGTCCTGGCCCTCCCTCTCAAGCTGACTGCTGGCCGTCCCTGTATCAGTGCCTTCCCTCTCTGGGCCCCTTTCTCTTCCTCTGTAAAATGAGGGAGTTGGGCTGGATAATTTCTAGGGTTGCTTACAACCTTAAGAGCCCAGGATAGAGGAGAGATGGAGCCAGAGGATGTTTTGGTCCTGATATTATAAGATGGACCAAGTTCAGAGTATCCCGAAACCACTAAAAGGGACCATGTCTTGGACACCTAGTCATTACCCCTGACTCACCTGCCCCTGCCGGGGATGACCATCTTGTCTTGCTCAGGGCCTTTCTCTCCTGCATTCCCATCTGCCTCCATAAACACTGCTTCCTGTTGGCATCCTGAGGCAGGGTTGGTGGCTCTCTGGGCCGGCGTGGGTGACTGAGGCCATCCCAGAGTAAACACAGTGCCTCTGCCACTGTTATTATGAGCCGTACCCCTTGGGTGGGTCAGGGCTGGGCACTTATTTTTTAGGAGGTCACAGACTGGGACACCAGCAGAGTTGCCTTTGGTTCCCCTGCAGGCTCTCTTCAGACCTCAGCTCTTTCCCCGTCTCCCGTGGGCTCATTTTCCCTGGTCAGAAGCTTGCTTTACGCCTAATGGGTAAGACCCAGCTGCTGCTAAACTACAAACAGGCTCAATAAACCCAGGTTTGCTGGGCGTGGGTGTTGGAGAATGCCTTTCTTAACTGGGGAGGGTGGTACCTTGCTGGATTGCTGTGCAAATCATTTTTCTTTTGTATGGGGGATGGGATCTTGCTTTGCTACCTGGGCAGACCTTGAACTCCTGGCTCAAACCATCCCCTGTAGCTGGGATTACGGGTGCACCCCAATACCCTGGCCTTGCTATAAAAATTTAAATCCATCCTTTCACTCATCTAAAAAGGCTTTGAACACCTACAGTGTGCCAGCGGATCAGGGCAGGCAGCATATTCTGACTATGGTTCTCAAACCTTTGGCTCACAGTAAAGAATGTTTTACCCTTGGCCTATACACAAAGGACTTAAAATCAGCATACTACAGTGATGCAGCCACATCAATGTTCATAGCTGCTTAATTCATAATATCTAGATTGTGGAACCAACCTAGATGCCCTTCAATAGATGAATGGATAAAGAAACTGTGATATATATACACAATGGAATATTACTCAGTCATAAAGAAGAATAAAATTATGGCATTTGCGGGTAAATGGATGGTGTTGGAGACTGTCATGCTAAGTGAGATTAGCCAATCCCCCAAATCCAAAGGCCGAATGATCCCTTTGATAAGTGAATGATGATGCATAATGCAGGGTGGAAGGGAGACAAGAATGTAGGAAGGATAGATTGCATAGAGGGAAGGGAGGGTTGGGTCGGGGTTGGGGGTAAAAATAATAACAGAATGGAACAGACATCATTGCCCTGGGTACATGTATGAATGCACAGATGATGTGACTCTACTTTGTGTACAACCAGAGAAGCAACAGCTGTACTCCATTTGTGTCCAATGAATCAAAACAAATAAATTTTTTAAAAAAAGAATGTTTTACATCATGGCCACATTCTCTCACACACACATATGCATGCACCTGCATGTGTGTATCTTTGCACATGCAATGTACTATGGTATTTTCTCTTCTATTTATTTCTTTTAAATACTGATTGCTATGCACTAAATTAGTTTCACAATCCCTATAAGAGTCAGGACCAGCCATTGTAGACCATTGTCCAGACAGCCTGCCCTGACCCACCTGCCACCCTCCACTGCCCTGCCTGCATTAGATGTCTATCCTTGGTAGCCCTCCTGAGTCTCCCTAACAGTACATATCCAGTAACAGTGGAAATCTTTATTTGGGAGCTGCTTGAGGGCAGGGACCATGTAACTGTCTGAGTCTCACTATGTCCCCAGCATCTCACACAAGTCCCATGAGTTGGAGCTGATTAAGTGTGAAATAAAATGCAGGCAGGGAGGCAGAATACCTGCTTGCAAGTCCCTCATGTTCTTCAACTAATTATACAAAATTCAATACCTGGCACATAATAGACAACTTATTATGAATAATGAAAGCAATCTGCTGTATTTCTATCACCCCCAAGTTTTCAAAGCAGCTTAACAGCCATCAGAAGTCTCAACCCAGTGACTCTCAAACCACATCTGGTCTACAGAGTTTTTGTTTGATTGTTCCAGTGCTTGAAATTGCTTGGGTTTGGGTCTCTAGTCCTGGATACACCGTGGACCAGCTGTGTGATCAGGTAGGTTACTTTTCCTTCCAGAACCTCAGTTTCCTCATCTGTAACATGGGCATTATACTTCTCTGGAGATATTGTGGTTAGGAAAGATGAGATTCAGTATGCAAAGTACGTAGTGCAGCACCTGGGCCAGGACAGGTGGGCAGTGATTGGTAGTTGTGTCTGATATTAGGATGAGTGTTCATTTGGACTGAAGGGGAGGGAAGAGAATTAGGCCCTGATGCTTGTTAAGCTTTCTCTGCTCCACAGCAAAGAAGTCCCTAGGGAGACAAATGTGATTGGATATGCTTAATACTTCTGCTTCCACAGGATTTTTGCTTGGGAAATGAAATGCCACTGCAAGTTTGGGGTCTGCAGGCTCTCAGTCCTGGCCTAATTTTGAAGGTCCATCTTCCATCCTCCGGCCTCTTCCATCCCCTGTCCTAGTCCAGCCAGTCTAGCTGCCATGTGTTGGTATCCACATCCACACATTTTACCCCCTGTTCCCACTTACATATTCCTCCAGCACAGATTGCCCTCCTCCTTTCTCCACCTAGCATCATCCTCCTCACCTGTCAGTGCTTGCCACCTAACAGAAGGCCATGAAGTCTTTGCTAGTAATCACCAAAGAACAGTGTGCAGCTTCCCTTTTTCTTCCACAACTCAGAGAGAGGAAGCTGGGAAAGGCATGTCCACTGTGGAGGAGCTTACTGGCTTCTCTCACCTGCTCTTTCCAACAGGGCAATTTGCATGAACCATAATTACTATGTGATACCTGGTCTCAGAGAGGTTAATAACTTGCTCATGGTTATACAACTAGTGACAAAATTAGATTTGAACCCAAATCTTCCCAAAGCCTGTTTTCTGTGGTCTAAATATGTGTAGTATCCCCCAAGGTCCATTTGTTAAAGGCTTAGTACCTAGGGTGGTCTATGGAGATGCTGTGGTCATTTAGAAGGTGGGGCCTTATGAGAGGTCCTTAGGCCATTGGGCACACACCATCCAAGGAGACTGGGAACCCTAGTCTCAGTCTCTGCTTGGCTTTCTGGCTTGTGATGTAAACTGTTTGCTCAACCATGTGCTCCTGCCATGATGTGCTGCCCTCACCCAAGGCCCAAAGCAATAGGGCTGCCCAGTCTTGGACTAGAGCCTTCAGAAGCATGAATTAAAAAAATCTTTTCTCTTTTAAGTTGTCACAGATACTCTGTTATAGTAAAAGGAAACTGACTGATATAATACACTGTTCCTTTCATCCTTCTTGCCAGCTTTGTGCCTGGCCCAGTTTATTCTGTGTGCATCTCTCTAGACAGGGGCATGTCTGATTCATAGCTGTTCCTCCACCAGGCACAATTCCTGGAACACATCGGGAGCTCAGTGAGCTTCCTAAATGAATGAAAAGGTCCTTTTAGAATCTTAAGACAAAAACACCATAGTCCCTAGAATGAGATGCTACCTTATTTGAAAAGAGGTCCTTTCTTTATACACTGAGAGCCAATAAGGAAGCATTTGAAGATATTTGAGATAATTGCCTTTAATATGATGGGAAATTGGGAGATTAACTCACCCTGCCCCCTCCTACATGTCCCTTTCAATCCTCTCAGGAAGGCTAAGCCCAAGCCGTGTTGGCAGTTTGTACGTGTATCTCTTTCATGTCGCTGTTGCTTGCCTCGACGTTACCCTTAGGAATCATTTGCAAAATAACTGCACCACTAATCCTTACTCCCTCCCCCCAATTAATGATACCCCATGCGAGTGTCTCCGATGAAAGGCACATTATTAATATTCAAAGAAAAAACCCTCATAACCATTTTAACATATACAACTAACAATGAACTAAATTTGCTTTGTGGAAGACAGAGAGTGAGCATCCCAAATTAGTTTATGTAAAAGCTGAAATTCTTCCCCGAAAGGTCTCAGTACCATCCTCAAAGAATATCCTGATCATCAGAAATGCCGTCAAGATTCCCGCCAACATTATCCCCTTTGTTGTCTGAAATGTCGAATCAAGCACATCTGGCAAATGTCCTAGAGCTCACAAATCTTTCAAACAGCATATAATTCCCAATGGTTAAAGAGATAACGCCACCGCTTAATCGTGCTGCTCTTCAAAATAGCACCAACTTTCCTTCAATCAGAAACAATGGCTTTGGCTTCTTAAAAATATCACACACCAGTGATTATTTGCAGAGAGAGCCCTTTTGCGTTTGAACCTATGGGTTCCAGACAGAATTCAAAATCAAGACCATAAACCTCCTTTGAATGCACACTGTTAAGTGGACACAGGGAAGAAGGGGTGTGAACTGGGGGTCTCAACAGTGACCCACTGTGTGCTTCAGAGTCTTCGGGAAGTGACAGGGGCTTCACCTAGGATGAGGATAAGGAAGATGAGGATGATGATGGTGATGAGAGTCAACACTGAGGGGGCATTTACCATGCCCTGGACGCTTTCACAGAGGAGGAGGGGAATCCTCGTGTGAGCCTTGCTTGAAAAAAGAAGAAACTGAGGCTTGGTGAGGTGAAGAATTTCCCCAGGAAATTTGCAGGAATGGGATTCACACTCAGTATCTTCTGCTTCCAAGAATTTTCTTCTTTCAACTCTGCCTGGCCAGCTCCAAGATCATCTATTCAAAGGAGTGTGGGCAAGAAGCCCCGACACTGGTGTTTATCTGCTCCCCAGGAAACTTAGAAAGCTTAGGTAACACCTAAGCTGCAGGGTGAACAACTAGAAATGAAAGACCACTTTGGTTTTCTAAGATTTCTCTGGCATTGTGGTTGTTGAGGTTGTTTTTGTGGTACAAGGGGAGCTCTATGAGGGAGCTATGTCCCAAGCCCTTTTTATTTTTGGAGACAGTCTCACTAAGTTGCTGAGGAGAGTCTCGAACTTGCAATTCTCTTGCCTCCACCTCTTGAGTTGGTGGGATTACAGACATACACCACTGTGCCCAGCTCTGGCATTGTTTAAACAGTTGAAAACTGGGAACACCCCAAATGTCCACCAGAAGGGGACGAGCTAAATAACACGTGGTATATTCTGTCAGATATATTCTGTATTCTATTGTAAATAGAATACAATGCAGACATTAAACATGCTGGCAGAGAAATAAACCTTATTGGTATACAAAGATATCCATGTTCAATTTCAGGTGAAAAAGAAAGATAATAATAATGAGTGTTTACTGCATGCTTGCTATGCTGGTATAAGCACATTACAGGCATTATTTTATTTCATTTCATCTAATTCTTAGAGTAACACAGAAAAATAGGATCATTTGAGCCCAGCAGTTTGAGAGCAGCCTGGGAAACACAGTAAGAACCCCATATTTAAAAAAAAAAATGGCCAAAAGTGCTGAAGAGGGGGCTCAGTGGTGGAGCACTCACCTAGCATGTGTGAGGCCCTGGTTCTCATGCCCAGCACCACAAAAACATACAAACAAGAAACCTGGCCAATGACCAAGGGACTTTCAATGCCTCTGACAAACTAAGACTACTCTAATCTTGAATCACTGTCTTTCTCAGACTGGTTCTCACCTGAGATCCAGAGGGCAAATCACATGCCTGACCCCACACAGACTGGCCACGTAGAACTGGGGCCAGAGCCCTGCTTTCCCACTGCCAGCCACGGCTCTTTCTGAAAACCCAGCTACCTCTCCACGGTGCCTCCCTAGCGGTTTCTGCAAAATGGCAGAGTGAGTCTCCCGCACAGCCCCCTCCCGTCATCTCTCCAGCAAGACAAAAGGCAATTTACCCAAATGTGATAATCACCTGGAGGCTGGCATGCAGGGGCATCCCTGCTTTATCTGTGGTATTGTCAGCAGCACGGTAATGAAGGCTTTGTGGAGGGATAATATCACACTCGTTACTGCCAAATGAAATGCCCGTGCCGCGCGCACATCCCTGCCAGCAGACGTGGCCTTCGCTGTGAGCAAAAGGGGTAGGAAGGGAAGCTATGAGCATCGAAGCCTCCGCTGCCAGGGACTCACCCCATTCCAATCCTTTGAGTAAATGCCATCATCCCCGTTTGGCAGATGGGGAAACCAAGGCTCGAGAAGTAGGTTATTTACTAATGGTCTTGCTTCTATTAAAGGGAAGAATCGGAATTTGAACCCAAATCTCTCTGACACCAGAGGCCATGCTCTGAACCAGTGAGATATACTATGGCCTTTCTGCACCATGAACCTCTATGATGAGAATCTAGGCAACGCTATGGGCATTCTCCCGGTTTTTTGAACCCATCAGCAGAATTTTGCCTATAGAGGGCAGGATCGGCCATCCACAGGCTTCCAGGTCCAGATCTCCACTCTAGGAGTAACAGCCTGCCCCTGCTTGCCACCCATCCCTGACCTGCGGAGTTGCCCATGGAGCCCAACTCCAAAGGCCCTGGAAATCCCCTCCAGCCACAGTGCCCATCAGGTTCTGGTAACAATGTGTCCCCACCCCCACAGCAGCCTGGAGGCATCCAGAGGACACAGCTTCCCTTTCCGTGGCTGGAGTCAGCCCAGCCAGCACCACAAGGTTTGTTTGTCTCCTTTAATAGAAGTGCATGCAAGGCCAAAGCCCAGTGGGCAAGAGCCTCACCTCTCTTCCTCAGCCCATGCTCTAGAAGTCATAGCCTTTGGCTCAACCTCAGGTCTAAGAGAAGCAGACAGGTTAGGAGCTGGGCTTTAGAGTCAGCCAGATCTGCAGTCAGATCCCAGCCAGACACCAGCTGTGTGACCTTGAACGAGTCTCTAACTTCTCTGAGCTTCAGCTTCTTCCTCTGAAAAATGGGGATAGAAATAGGACCTTTTCCACAGGGTTGTGGTGAGCGTGAAGGAAGAGAATGCTGGGGGTACAGTGAGAACAGAACTTGCCCAGGCCAAGTGCTTGGGACATGTCCGCAATCTAAATGGTGATTATTTTGCACCCTGGGGTGAAGTTAAAAGCAGGGGCCTCCCTAACTTCATATCCAAAGGAGGAGCTGCTGTCATCTTGGCATGCTGCCCCATGGCCTCTGCCCACCTACTTTTTCTAAAAATATTTTTAGTTGAAGATGGACATAATGCCTTTATTTTGTTTATTTAGTTTTTTATGTGGTGGAGAATCAAACCCAGTGCCTCACGTGTACTAGGCAAGCACTCTACCACTGAGCCCCAGCCCCAGCCCTGCCCACCTGCTTTTGATGCCAATTTCAAACCTTTATAGAGGCCTGCAGGTTCCTGATCTCCCTCGCCCTTGGCATGCAGTTCTAGATGTGGGCCCCCTCATCCCCATCATTTCTTATCCCTCTAGAACCTCAGACTCCCAAGCTCCCCCCAGACACAGGCCTTCACTGAGCCACTGTGTACCCTAGGATTTCAGGTAGGAGCCAGACCCAGCACCTACCCCCCAAACCAGATGCATAAGCAGATGGTCACTGGACTGGGTTGGCTGGGGCCTGAGTGCTTCCACCCTCAAAATGTAGCTTAGTAATAAAATGACACAAACCATCCAAGCCCCTTAAAAAAGGCAGCCCAACACAACTCTCTCTTCCCTGTCATGTTTATGCTTTTGTTTAATTTGAAATGTCAAACACAAGATTTTCTCCCCCTAAAAGTGAGAAGTGCCCCTGTTTCTCTGGTGACCCCATAGCTGGAATCACATGGCTGAGGGAGCACAGAGAAGAGTGAGTATGTCCCCAGCATAGTCGAAATGATGTCCTGGACACAGAGGTGCCTGGCCAGGTCTTTAAGGACAGGAGGTGGATGTTGCTGTGTGGAAGGGAAGGAACAGCATGGGCAAAGGCACAGAGAGACCCAGGGGCCCCGGGTACTCAAGATGGAGCCCTGAGATCTGCCTGTGTGCTGGGGGTCAGGGAAGGATTTAAGGAGGCCTCTCTGGCAGTGATGGACAGATTGGGCTTTGACAGGCATATAAGAGTGGGTCTGAGCTGGGCATTCAAGGCAGAGGGAATTCATGTGGGCTACTGAGGGCCATGAGTGCTGATTGGGGAGTTTGGCTCCTGTCCTTCAGATAGCAAGCAGTAAGGCCTGGAGGTGTGGAAGGGTTTCTCAGGGAAGTGGTCAGTGGCCATGGGTAGCAGCTCTGAAGACAGACTTGACTATGACCCTGCATCCACTCACTAGGTGTGTGAGCCAGGCAGATATCTCCACCTCTCTGAGCCTCAGTACCCGCCCTTGAAACACATGACAGCATCGAATTTGCAAATTGCTTCAAGGACTCAGTGAATTCTAGTCTTTCATGGAGTTCCATAGATTCCTGCTTACCATCCCTCCTGGATGTCCCCACTACCCTGGCCTAATTGAGTCCTCAGCATCTGCCAACTGGAAAACAGGCTCCCAGCTGCTAGACCACTTTCAGTCCATCATCTGCATGCAGCCAGAGCACAGGAGCCAGAAGGAGTGCACAAAGGCTACAAATGGGGTTGGGCTGACAGAGTGACCGTGGCACTTGACTTCTCTGAGCTGCCTACGTGTGGTGGCTGGGCATCATGAATGTGGTTAGCGAACACAGATCCAATTATTAGTGCTCATAAAATGAAGGCAGGAATCAAGAAGAATAGCACTATAGACAGTGCTGATTGTGCACCCTCCACTCAGCACACACGTGTTCTGGACAGAGTATAGGGGAATCCGAGTCAAGGGCTCTGTCCCTGGGTACCTCCCATCCTGGGAGCACCTTGCTGCACAGAGGATGGCTCTGGAATTTAAGGGTCTGTATTACCTACAAATAAAGCTGACTCTGCATCTGAACCTCAACAGCAGGATCAACTGTCCCAACAGTGTCAGAAGACTGGCTGTGTGGCACCTGATGAGATGTTCTTCTCCAGCTTAGGGCTTCCTAGGAGATTTCCAGGACTCACTGTGACTGTGGGCACTTCTCCCAATACCTATCAACTGGATTCTACCAACTGAGAAAACACCAGCTGCACATTCACAGAGGTGTTTGAGGATGGCATGAGAAGGGGCACACAAAGTGCCTGCCAGGCATGACACCTGACACACAGAAGGCCTCCAAATACCCAGCAGCTATATCCCTTGCCCGACTCTCCCCTCCCCAGTGATATCCCTGATCCTGCTGCCATAAGGCCTGACCTTAGAGACCTACCAAGTCATTTCAATATATTAAAACAGAATGTAACCACACTCCCACATTGAATATAAATTTTTTGCTCTTAAAACTTTGAATCTTTCTAACTTTGCTTGGTCAATTGCTTAACAACAAGTTTAACAATTGGCTGTGATTTCTTGAGAGTCATGTGCATGCTGGAAAATTCTGGCAAAATGAGGAAATCGAGCCTGCAAATGGAATTTCAAGTATAATGAAATTGTTTTGCTTTCTAAATTTAATTAATCAAATCTGAATGTATTAACTAGAACATTTATTAATTTCAATTTTGCAGTTTCTCTTTTTGATACTTAAGAGTCAATCATTTGTTTCCAAGCCTCTTACATTTGAATAGGCCTTGACATGCTGGTGGGTGCTGGGCCCTGCACCTCTAGTTCCCCATGGGTGAAGTGGCTTGCCCTAATTCACCTGCAGCCCCCACCCAGTCCAAAGATGATTCTTTACAGGGAAGAGCAAGAGCAGCCCCAAGGCCTCCCACCAGCCCTGTGGAGGCTCTGCCTGGGCAATGACCCCTTCAGTCAATATTGATGATGCTGTGGCCTTGGCCTCTGGCCACCACCATTGCCAGTGAAGTTCAAAGCCTCTTTCTTGTCGGGAGTTGTGAGGGAGGCCTGGGAGTTGCCACCCTCTCTCTTGTCCTGCCCCACCTGCTTACACAGCCCTGCATTTGCACAGAGGGTGTGGGACCTGCCCACAGGATGGAATCCCTGCTTGGAGTTTTTGAGGATGGGCCTTTACCCCAAGAAAGAGAGCAGCCCCCCATGATAGAACCCTGGCCTGGCCCGGGAATCACTGCCAGCCTGGGCATCTTGGGTGGGCAGTGAGCTCTCTGCAGGTGGGGGCTGCCTCCTCCCTCTGCATGCGATCTCTCACATACTTAGACTTCAGGTACTTACACACTGTCACACACCGCCAGCCACCCGGTGTGTGCACATGTGCACTGCATACCTCCCTCTCAGTCATAGCCACTTGCACGCTCACAGGTGCACACACCAATTCACTCTTCTATATGAGAAAAAGTGGATGGAAGCACACACCTTTGTGCATGTGCACACACTTCCTGCTTCACCGAGTGTGACCAGCACCAGAGCACACTGAGCCTTCCCCTTTGCCCTGGTGGAATGAAGCAGCAGGTCACTGTGTCACTGTGTCCCTCTAAGCCTTGACCTCCTTGTCTTTAGTGGGGGCAGCCCCTTCTCACTCACTGAGAGAGGATGAATGCAGCCCCACAGCCACACACACACACACATTGAGCCAGGTCCCCTAGGTGCCTCCTCTTCTTCCCCCGGGCAGCTTCCTCTGGGTCTCTTCCTTTCCTAGTCCCCATCCCACCCCACTCCCACAGGCAGGACCTGCATAGCCATGGTGCCCACAGATGTGCCCAGCCCAAAGGTGTGCCAAGAGGTGGGACACCCGGTGACCCCAATCCACCTCTTTGCCCTACCTGGGCTCACCTGCCCTGGCCTGCCCTCCTGGCTTTGAACAAAGCTCATTAACTGAGCTATGGTGTTTGATCCTTATGATGTTGATCCTGTGTAAAGACCTTCTCCTCCCTTAACTCCCCACATCCTGGAAGGGAACCAGAAGTCCCAGGGGTGTCCTGGTGAGTCCTTTAAGGATGGTCCCTTGGAGGCATCTGGTTTGGGAATTAAAGACCCATTGGAGTGATAATTGTAGTTTCTACTTCCTGGGTGTCCAGGCCTCACTCTGCCCTCTGCAGGAAGTCAGTTTCAACCTAAAGTACAGACAGGAGCTCAGCTCAGAGATTCAGAGTGGCTTGTCCTATGTCACCAAGCAAGCTGAGAGCTCATCATCCGACCTAGGCCTGTCTGGTTCCAGAACTCCTTCCAGTCCATGCTGTGTTGCCATGTGCACCCAGAAGTCCCACCTTGCAAAACAGCTTCTGGTTTTCTTTGTTTTTTTGTTTGTTTGCTTGCTTTGGCATTGCCTGTGCACCAAGCATTGTGAAGCACTTTTCAGGAATGAGCTCACTGCAAACCTTCCAGGCAGACACATTCATAAATGAGGGAACGAGACCCATGGAGGTGAGGCCACTTGCCCACTTTGGCACTGAGCACCAAAGCCAGAGCATGCTCTTAGCCACCATCCATGCTGTCCCTTTCCCTTGACCATCTGGGAGTCACTGTTTCCCAGAAGCTATTGAGACTTTCAGGTTCTCTTTTTCCACCCTGTCCTGCAGACTGCACTGATGTCACCATTGGTGACCTGAGCACAGCTTGGCAGGCCCAGCGTGTCCATTCCCTGTGCAAGCACCCCCCGACCCCGGCCCCACCACATCTTTGCTGTGGAGCAGGTCACAGGCCAGACAAGCTTTGAGCTTCAGGTGTGGCTAATGCTCAGGTATTATCCCAGGCAACTCAGCCTTTCTGCATGACGGGGCTGCCCGATCAATGGCCTCAGGGCAACAGCAGCTGGCACCCTGGATCTGCACATGGCATGCGTGTCTGGTCCTCTTAGGAGCTTCATTTGCCCAGGGAGGGGAAGAAATTCTTCTCCTTTTGTCCAAATCCCACAGGGTAAATCTATTACTTTTATGTCTCCAAATTTACATTTCTTTATTCATTTATTCACCATATATTGAGTCAATACTTTTTAAGTGCCAAATTTGTGCCAGGCCCTGATCGTGTGGTTACCCCAGGCTGATGGGGTTACCATGAACGACACCATGACTTCAGCCTGAGTCAGGGAAGGCTGATGTCCAGGCAGGCCCATGGGGTGGGACAGGGGACAGACAAGAGGACACAGGGCCCAGCCCACATACATTCATGAAGAGCCTTAAGTCTGGGTTGTGATAGGACTGAAGGAAGACCATGTTGGTCTGACCACTCTGAATCCACACCCCTTTTCCTGATCACACCACTTTCAGTCTCTGTGAACTTAGACTTTTTTGAGTGAAATTCTCTAATAACATGTTCCTTTTACATCTGTCTGTTTCTGTTAAAAGCAATAATTTATCAAATATAAATGTTTGAAATATATAATTTATACTGCCTTGTTTAGACCTTTCTTCATTTTTATATATACTAGAGGCCAGAAATGGTAAGTGCCCTTGGCCTCTCTGGTGCTCTGAGAGGCCCTGGGCTTAAGCCAGGTCCAAAACAGAAGGGCTTTCCCTCAGAGGCACTGGGGAGCAGGCACATCTGGGCAACTGCAGTACCTGAAGGTGACCGCATTTGATGTTGTGAGGTGAGTCAGGGAGGGAAGCCAGAGGATCTGGAGGGCCTAAGAAATGGGGAGTGTTTTCACGGAAGGCTCTTCAACAGAAGAGTCCATGGTCAGATTTGGAACCTCTTCTGAAGCAAGTTCCTTTTACTCTTTTATAGGAAGCCAGGTTCTTCTAAAGATCCATAGGTGCAGGGTTTATGAGTGGCCACCAAGCTTCAGAACCTGAAGGAAGACATCTTTCTGCTTTCTCACCTCAGACAGACCTAAAACTAAGGAGTGCCTGGCTTGGGCCTCTCGGCAGCAGTTGCTGCTGGGTCTCAGTCCGCTCTGTCACCAGCACTGAGCACAGGCCTGACCACGGGATCGGGCTTGTTGATTCATTTCTTCATTCAACTGGTATTGACTGCATACCTACTATGTGCCAGTCACTCCTGTAAGCACTGGGGACATCACAGGGAACAAGCAAATGAGGCTCCCGGTCTCATCGGAGCTACCAGTCTAGATAGGGGAGACAGAGGACATGATAATAGACAGGAAGGTTGCAGAGAGTGGTGAAGCTGTGAAGAAAAGACGAGCTAGAGAGTCCTGGAGGCTCCTTGCAGGGAGGTGGCACTGGAGTTGAGACTTGGATGCCCAGTGAGTGCTCAGGGAATGTTTGTAGATGGCAAATGAGGCGAGTCAGAATGAAAAGGCTTATTCAGGGCCACCCAGCAAAGCATTTATCAGGCATCTATTATATTCTGGGTCCTGGGAGAGAAAAATATTGTATAAGGAGATATTGAAAAATTGAGACATAAAGGGACCATGAGAGAGAGAAGGAGTGAATGGCTTGTGCATTTTGGGGATCCTCATGCGTGTTTTAGAATAACCTTTTTATTTTAGAACAGCATCTCCATATGCCGCACACCCAGCTTCCTTATGTTAGCCTCTTATATTGCGAGGTGCATTTGTCATATTTAATGAGTTATCATTGCCATTCATATCAATGAATTTACATTAACTAAAGCCCACAGTGCCCTCAGATCTCCTCAGTCTTTCCCGAGTGTCCATTTTCTGTCTCAGGACACATTACACTTAGCTGTTCCTTTGGGCTCCTCTTGGGTGTGACAGTTACTCTGACTTTCCTTGTCTGACAATTTTGAGTACTGGTCAGGTGTTTCATCCCTTGACTGGAATTTGTCTAAGTTCTCCTCATCATTCGCCTGGGGTTGTGGGGTTTGAGGAAGAAGACCACAAAAGTAAAGTGCCATTTTCATCCACAGGTGTCAAGGGTGTGGACTCTCACTATGACTTACTGATGTTGATGTTGACCTTGAAGACCTGGCTGAGGTCAAGCTTCACTGTAAAGTCACTCTTTCTTCCCCTTCTTTTCCATGTTGCACTCTTTTTGGAAGGAGGTCACTATGTAGTCACACTTACAAAGTGGGAGTTTCGTTCCAACTCTTAGGGCAGAGTATTATTACATAAATCATTTGCAATTCTTCTGCACAGGAAATTTGTCTATTCTGATTTTCATGCTTTTTTACCATATTTTTATGCTAGGATTTTTACTTTTTTAGAAGTGAAAGAACATGTCAGTATTTTTAGGAACTTGGACATATTTTATTTCAGTTAACAAAACTCATAAAATTACCAAGACATTGGGTTGGAGAGTAGGGGAGAAATTAATAATTATTTTAAATATTTTCTGTCATCAACACACAATAAATAATGAAAGAGATTTGGGAAATATCAAAAGCAGAAATAACAACCACTCTAGTCCCACAGCTCAGAGTTAACCATTTCAGTTTATTATCTTTAATTTTTCTTCTTTGCACAATTTTTACATGAAACATACTGCCTATGTTTGCTTTTTTTGTTGTTTGGGGGGGTTTTGTTTTTTTGCGTCTTGCCTCTTCTCAATCATTTTTGGTTATTATCTCATCAAAAACACTTCCCTATGTTGCTATAAAGATTTTATAACTCTCACCTTCAATAGTTACTAAATGTCCCTTCACATGGCTTTTCATGAGTGTCTCCTGCCTCTGCCCAAGCTAACATGATTCCTGCCATGTAGTTGGTATTTAGAATAATTGGTTAAATGAGTGAATATACAACAAAGTAATCAGTCCCTAGTTTTTTTTAGAAATGTGTGTTATTTTCCATTCTCTTGATTCTAAATAGTTCTAAGACAAATAGATCATTCCCTTAGGATAGTGTCCCAGAGTGGGATTACGAGGCCAACAAGAGCCAAAAACTTTTGCAGATAAAGGCACTGAACCAGAAACCTTCCTCCCCTTCCATCTGTGCCACCGGCAATAGTGCCAAAGGTAATAATTTACAATTGATTAAAGAGTTTGTGAGGTATTTTTTTCCCATCTTTTTCCTCCCTCCTCCTCCCCTCCTGCCGAAAAGGGGGGAAATTATCTGAGAAGGTGAAGATGTTCTCAGACAATCATATTAACATATTCCAACAATCGCAATTTGCAAAATAGTAATCACAACTCCCGGGATCTGGGAGGCATTAATCAAAGCTACAGGTTTAATTCCATTTTAAATATTGATGAAATGTGCCTCGGCAGCCTCACCCTGGCGTGGCAGGGCCAGGGGAGCCTCTGAGGCGCAGGGGAGGTGGAGGAGGGTGGGTGAGCAGCTGCCGGAGGGGAGGCATCTGTGATTCAAATTGGTGGCTGTGCAGCCAGGTAGAGAGTGAAAGGGGTAGTGAAGAGGGCTGTTAAGTCCATTGCTGTCAATTTGTAACGATCAGGGAGGGGCCTGAGGACTGGTTCAGCACAATAAACCCAGTTTGTCTGGTTTCAGGGGTTACCGCTGAAGAGGCTGCAGCTGCACTGATTCGAATAGCCTGGAGACTTCAGAACTGTAATTATCAACCAGGCTGCTCACAGTGTGGCAAAAGTGGGCTCCACCAGCGCTTAACTCCTTGTGTGCTGACACATCACGGCCCATCTCCCCACCCCTGGGCTTGCCAGCCTCTACCGGGCAGTGGGCCAGGGGGAAACTGAGGCCCACTGGCTACTTAGGACAGTTTCCAAAGGCCAGCACGTGCTGGTCGGCAAGCCTCTTTGCTTAAATCATATGTAAAGAAATGTGTGTGTTGTATGCGGGGAGCCTCGGGCCTGGTACTGTCACATCTGCTCTGGGATGGAGGTTAGGCTGTAGGCCTAATAAACCATAGCTCAGATTGCATGGCCAGTGATCTAGGACAAGGCTCATCCCCTTTATAACATGGAAGCACTCTCCCCTCCACTGCTGGAGATACAGTGAGAGGCAGTGATAATAAAGCACACAGTAGGTGAATAAAGCACACATGGACACATGAACCTCCATCTCCTGGGCCCTAGTCCTGGGGCTTTTTACAGGACAGGTAGGTGTCCCTGGGCAGGGGGATCTGATTCGGAGGGCAGGCTTTCGATGACTTCTGCATTTTGGCTTTCAGGAAGTCCCCTGGTTACCCAGCTTCTGCCATTCATCACCCCTGTCAGGTGGAAGGCACTGAGCAAGGCACAGGGGAGAGAAAACCAGAACTCCTCCAAGCTGTAGCCCAGAGAATGGGAGGACAAGGAGGAGAGAGGAAAGGGAGGGAGAAAGGAGACAGTGGGTGAGAGAAGGGTGTGGCTTAGCTGGGAACACTGGTAAACAAAGTCTGTGCAGGATCAATGACCCTCCTCTTGGAACGTAACCCCAGAGAAATCCTCCTACGGATCCCTGAATGCATGTGCTAGAGAATGCTTCTCCCAGTGCCGTTCCCAGTAGCAGGGAGTTGGGGGTAACCTCCATCTCCACTGCTGGGAGGATGGAGAGTAAAACATGAGGGGCCAACCATGCAATATGAGGGAGCAAAGAAGCACAAAACTAGACTCCACCTAGCAACAAGAAGAGATCCTAAAACATACCGTTGGGTGAAAGAAGTATGGCACAATGAAATTCAGAGCACAATGCCTTTTTTGTAAATTAAAAACACATTCAGACACAAAACAACAGTACATACTTTATATAGCTACAAGCATTTTTAGGGGTCCTATATCCCACCATTAGTGTGGGTCCTTGTCGTGGTGGGGGAGGGGCTGGGTGTGGTCTGGAGGAGAAAGGGAGAAAATAAAACTACAGAAATTCACAAAGGGTATTGCACAGAGAGATGATGATCATGTGCGGTGGACTGAAGACTGTGACTCACTCAAGGAAAGTAGTAACTAAAACTATGTGTTCGTGCTACCACCCAGGCCTGGCCCCACTGTTCTGGGGGTGCTATTTGTGATTTGTCACTATTTATGATTTATCACACTGGTGAGCACCCGAGTGTGAGGCTGCCACTCTGCCCATCAGGATCAGACCAGCTCAGAGTGGCTGAAAGACCTCAAGCTGCCTCCATCGGCAGCATTCACAAACTATAAACCCTTTTGTGTTCAATTTCCCCAAGACCAGGCACTCTGCCGAGGGATTAGGTTTAAATGAAATGGCTGCTTCTGCCCACACAGAGCTAAACAGATGGATGGGCCACCAGCAGACCATCAGCCTGTGTTGGAATGCACTCCAACTTGAAGACCCCATCTGAGGAACTCCAGGAGAGGAAAGGTTTCAATGAGGACCGGGCATGACCAGCTCTTCCTCTTTCCCTACAGATGATGATGAGCATGAATGGATCATCCGGACCTGTCGGAAGGGCTGGGATGAGATCGTGGGTCACAGGCCCAAGCTGTGAGTTCTGCAGCAGCCTCCACTAGAGGCTGCCATCTGCCTTGCTGGCACTGACTGCCTTCACCCTGGGAGGCTGTAATTCTAGACTTAAATTTTGACTCAGAAATAAAGGCTTTCTGCACTCAGTGACTCCAAGTGTATTTGCCTTAGAAGACTTTCTCAGAATGCATCCTCATTTCACCTGCATCAGAAGCACCTGGAAAAAATCATGCACTATAGCTATTCCCGGGCTCCAGCCTAGACTTGCTAATCAGAATCTCTGGGAGTGGAACCTAGTAATTTGCATTCTCAGGTAGTTTTTATGCATATGAAAGTTTGAGAACCATTGTCTTACAATAACAGATATATGGGATTCAATGGCCTTCATGGGCCAAGGCAGCATGTGGGCCTCTTCCTGGCTCCTCACAGCAGCCTGAAAAGGAGGGGTAAGCATCACCTTTTGTAATGGGGCATCTGAGGTTCATAGAGAGTGATCGACCTGCTCCCCAGTTCTGTCTTCTTTACAGGTCCATCATTTGAGCCTCAGGCAGGAAGCACAGAATCAGCATGATGCCACAGGAAGAATGTGGCTTTGACATCATCCATTTCTGGGTTCGAATCCCAGCTCAACCACAGTACTATATAACCTTGGGCAAGTCACTTCTCTAAGCCTCAGTTTCCTTATCTATAAAATAGTTACAATAGTACTTAAAACAACAGAGTGGTTGAAAGTGGGTCAAATGAAATGGTACAAGAAAAGGAGCTGGTGCTTAGCAGGTACACAATATGAGTTTGTTTTAAACACACGTGGTTCAGTTTGTTAGCTGCACATACAATCATTCTTCAGAATCACCTCAGAGATCACATTTGTCAACTGAAAGGCAGAAGCAGAAGCAGCACCATGTCCCAGGGCCCCAAGTAACCTGGATCTTTGCACAATTGTCCCTCCTGGGAGGTTGCTGGGTCCTGTGGCTCCCTAGGTCATGTCCCCTGTCTCACCAGAACTGCCTGGTGGAAACTGGAGGGTGAGTCAGGCCTGGGAGGACTCTGGTGAGATCTGCAGGGAAAGAAAATTGGACCTGCAACTAGCAACCCAGAACTGTCACACAGGGAAAGCCAACAGCCAGAGGAAGACGTGGGTCCAAGCTCAGCTGCATCATGGAGGAACCTGAGGGTTCATCATGGAGGAGGAACCTCTCCCCTTTCAGGCTCCAGTCACCTTGACAGAATGATAGGGTTGAGCTCCACTGGTAGTTAATAAACTGAGTTTTGAAAACAGAAGTTACATTCATGGTGAACACACACACACCTAATATATTATCAAAGATACACATATATCTAAACATTTGCAAAATGGATTAAGAGAGTAGAGTGTGGAGGCACAGAAAGGAGTCAGAAGTAGGGTCCAGCTCAAATGCCTACCCTTATCCCCCACAGCATGCTGGAGGGATGTCTGTTTGCATCATTGGCCAGATTGAGAGCTCCTCTCTAGGGCAGGGTGGGGCTACACAGCCAGTGCAGGGCCAGCAAAGAGCTGGTCTTCAGGGAGCAGAATGGAGTCTACAGCCAGCCTGATCTGCTACAAAACTCACTAAAACACAGGGGTGATATTTAGAGGGAAAAAACCCTTCATGGCACCTTTGCAACGCACCCACCGTTTACCACCTGGGAAACGGTACCAACTGTCCTGCAGGAGGAAAGAAATGGAATCCCATCATGTTCTGGATTTAAGTGCCAGCACTTCTACTTGCGTTAACTTTATTTATTACACAAATAAGACATTTACAAAGCACAACATGAAAGGTATGTAACAAAACAGACATTGGTTTTACAAAAAAAAGTGCTTACAATTTTTATTCCATGTGTGTGTTTTCCCCTTTTGTTTTGTATTTAAATAAATAGTCTTGTCAGCCTGTATGTTCCCAGGCTGCTCTTAACAGGGTAGTGGAGACGTTTGAACTGCAACATGCTACTGCCATGTGGTCCACGCAAGGAACAGACCCTGGGGAGAGGCTCAAGACAGAGAGGGTCCTGGGTGACCCTGGGCAAGGCTCAGCTGGCCGCTTACCACATGGTTGTGATTTGGGGTTTGATCATTAGGAGAAAAAATCAAAGGATAGATCTGAGCTCCCCAGGCCCAGGTCGCCCCTGTTGGTTCAGTGCCCAGCACAGAGTCGGCACAAGTTGTCACTGGATGGGTTCTGAACTGAGCCATATTCACCACATTCTGAGTGGTGCTTTCTCTTTGTTCTAAAGTCAGCTGTAACATCTTTGGAAGGGACAGAATGCAGATTCCCTTCTTGGGCCGCACCCATGCCTAAGCCTCCTCCAGGTCCCAAAGCAAATGGCATGTAAGTTCTCATTTAAGTGCCAATTTCAAGCAAGTGAATTCTGAAACCTTATCCAGACTCAGGGAGAGTGCTGCAATTGATTAGTGATGTCTGCCATGGGTGAAGACAGGGACTGCAGCTGCATATATACTATAAACTTGCTTTCCCTGTCCTGGAGTCTCCTTCCAAAAGCAAGAAGGAGAACTGGGGCTAAAACATGCTTACTAGCAGCCTCTAGTGGGAAATGCATCAGGTTTCCAAGTAGTTCTAGAATTACAGGATAAGCTTGGGGCAAATCGGCATCCCCTGAAAACATAAATCATGGTCCTGTTTGCCCAAGCCCTTGGTTTAGGGTGAAAAGTTGCAGCAGGATGGGGTGGATGTGAGCACAGCTATGTCTAGCCTTGTTCTCAGGAGTAGGTGGGGCTGGCTCTGGGCAGAGTTGGCACAGAAGCCCAGAGGTACTAGCAGGAAATCCTGGGCTTGGCACACTCACCTAGGCAGTGGGCACCTCTCTGCTGGGAGATGGATCAGAGTTTACATTCTGGCTGTCATTTCACTGGGCTCTGTTCCTTGGCTCCCAGGAGTGGTCCCCTAGCCCAGGCACCCCTATCAGTAGTGAAGCAGCAGCCAAAAAGGATCCCCAACTCTATCCTGCCCAAACACTCGGCAGTGTCATCACAGATCAAATAGCGTCCCTGCTACATCTCCTGCGCATATGCTAGATAATTAGGTGGGGAAGAGTTCCCCTCCACCCCAAGTGTTCGCTTTCCCCTCCTCGGCATGGTTAGTGCCTCTCCCAGTGCAGTGTGCCACATCCCTCTCCTCCATCTCCAACCAATGGGGGCCTTTGTCCCCCATCCCCCGCCTGTCCCTCTGCCTCTTGGTCGGGCAGGCCTCCATCTCTGCCCTCCTGGGCCTCTCAGGGTTGGTCAGTGTCTCTTCTCTTTCTGAATTAACTTGACATAACCAGACAGATGGAAATGATAAAATTAGAACATAGCTTTCCTTTGGGGACATCCCACAAACACTGTAGAGTTTTCCAGACAAAAGCAACAGAGTGGATAACATTGGGGGTTGTCAGCTATTCAGAATTCAGAGATGGTTCCAAGGAAGTAGTAAATAAAGGCCAATGGGGGTGGGTGGGAGGGGAGAAAACCTATAAATTAGGTGGCTGTTGGTGTCGCATGATTCAATCTGTCTTTCGCTATTGTAATCGGCTGAAGTTGAAGATGACTCCTGTTTAAATGGGAAAAACAGGCTGTTGTTTTCACCCAGATTCCAAGTTTCAGGGAACTCTGCCTTCCAAGAGGGGGGCTCTGTGATGCTCCTGGACAGTTCTGGTTCTCAGCAGGAGAGGGAAGGCCAGGCCTGGGGGCCCAGCTGGCGGCAGGCAGAATGGCGGTGGGTGGGGGTGGATGCGAGGCGGTGGATCCTGGGCCGCAGTTCCACTGGATTCAGCGGCTGAGGGGCAGCTGTGGGGTGCCCATGGACAGATGTGGAAGTGCCGACAGCGTTAGTACTGAAAAAGGATGACCTGCAAGAGGAGGGCATGGGAGGTGGCTGAGTTGGGGCCTGCCCCACTCGGCAGCCTCCAGGGGACCTCAAAGTCATGAAGCATGAGGGTGGGTTCAGGGCCTAGATCTGGGTTTAAATCTTGTCTCTGTCAGCTTACATGCTGTGGGACTTTGGACAACTCACTTCCCCTGAGTCTGTTTCCTCATCTGTAAATAGGGATACCAAAACCTCTCAGAACAGGGAGGATTCAATGAGA
The DNA here is from genome assembly GCA_020662805.1 of Glaucomys volans. NCBI lineage: Eukaryota > Metazoa > Chordata > Mammalia > Rodentia > Sciuridae > Glaucomys > Glaucomys volans. The sequence goes on along the minus strand of JAJEJO010048545.1, from coordinate 258,216 downwards.
TACAATAGCAGAAGCAAAAATCTACTGGGCACTCTACCATGCTCCCTCCATGAATCACTTCAATGAAACTGCACCTCAAGCCCATGAGGGGGTCCTACCATGGTCTCTCCTTCACAGGGAGGGCACCGAGGCTGAAAGAGGTGGCAGTTAGTGAGCCCACAATCACACAGCTAGGAAGAGGTGCACCAGCATTAGAATCCAGGCCTGGCTCCAGGGCAGGCTCTTTACTACACCACCCCACCTCTCCAACACCACATGACAGCAGCTGCCAACTGCTCACCATCTACCAAGGGAAGGGCTTAGCACCCCATGTGCACTAATCTGCACAGAGCCAAGGCATGCAGCTTAGCTATGCCAGAGGCTGACGCACAGTGAGTGGGCGGGCCTCTGCTCCTTTCCCTTTCCCTCTTCCACTTAACGCACCTGGCTGACATCTTAGTGCCACCCACACAACCAATCCCCTGAAGTTCAGGTCAAGGATTACTGGCTGGCTGGTCAATGGGATGTCTCTTTTCACAGAAAAATATGAGGAGGAGGTTTCAAGTGGTCCAGGGTCAGCCAGTGGGTATGGTCACATCGCTGATACGTTTTCTGATTAGGGATGTTTTTTGCCCAGAATCAGCTACTAGAGGAGGTGGAGTAAAGCAACGATGTTGATCTCCATAGTAGCAAGGTAGCCCCCACCCACTTATCCACAGTTTCAGCTATCTGCAGTCAACAGCAGTCCAAAAATATTACTATTTGTCTTGACTCTTTCAAAAGAGAGAGATCACATTCATATAACTGTTATTAGAGCACATTGTTATGATTGTTCTATTTTATTATTGTTGTTAGTTTCTTACTGTGCCTAATTTATAAATTAACCTTTATCATAGTTATGTATGTGTAAGAAAAATATAGTATATATATGGTTCAGTACCATCCAGGGTTTCAGGCCGCCGCTGGGGTCTTAGAACATAGCCCCCCAGATAAGAGTGGACTATTGCAATCATAATAATGACAACACTCATGGGGCACTTTCTGCCTATGGGACACTGTGCTAAGCTCTTTACACAAGTCACTGCATTTAGTCTCCACAGCAACCTGGGTGGTGGGAACTATTATTATCCCCATTTTGCAAATGCAGAAACTGAACCTCCCGAGAAGCTAATTGTGTTTCCAGGTCTCAGAGGGAAGAGATGGCAGATCTGAACTCAGGGTGGCCTGACTCCAAAGCTCACACTGCATTCTTCACCCAGACTTGTGCCCTACTTCCACGGGGTCTGCAGAATACCTGGCTTTGGGGTCTTATTAAAAGAAGTTTACCCCCAAAAAATTACCCTGTCAGTCCTGTCCCCACATGGGCCTCAGTTTCTCAATAATCTAATATTTAATCAATAACTTCTTGGTCCTGATTTCTAAGAACCTTCCAAGTGCTGGAGTTGTGGGATCAGGGTACATGACCAGAAAGAAATATGGCTCTGGAAACTCACAGGCAAATGTGGCCAAATGATGACACAGTGGACAGGAAGCTCCTCCCACCCTGAGAATGTTTGGGGCATTGTTCTCCTGGCCAGACCAGCTCTGGTCCAGATGAGTGGGCTCAGGGACCAGCCCCAGGGGGACACAGGCTCAGGCCTGGAGGGACTTGGGAGAAAGCCCATACAGTCCTGTGCTGCCTGCTCAGCCCAAGTCCTGTGACCCACCAAGCCCCACAGATTTGACAAGATGTGGATGGGGAAAGGTCCCTGGGAGTTGGAGGAAGTTCTGACAGTGAGAGGGCAGTAGGTCACGAAGGAGGGAGACACACTTTAATGCAGAGCATTTGGATACAAAGCTGGGGATGCAGCCAAGCAAGAGTGAATTCTGGCTTACTAGACAAACCCAGGGGCCAGAAACCTAGAGCCAAAGCTGCCAGTGCCCAGCCTGGCTCATCTTTCAGGCTGAACCAGACACAACCACAAGCTTAACTGAGCAACCAGGAGACAAGGGCTCCTCTCCAAACACTGAGCCCAGCCCTATACACTTCCAAGGCCCAACCCTTCCCTCTACATAATGCCCCAAGCCCCTCACTCAAGGTACCTGGCCTTTCCTTATGTAGCCCTGGCTACTCCCCCACCTCCCTAGGCCTCAGTCACTCTAAACACCCCAAAGTCCCTTCAAAGCCTGGCTTCTCCTTGCTTCTGTGCATCTGCTCTTGCTGTTCTCTCAACATGGAATGCCCTCCTTCTCATACCCTGCTTCTCCCAGGTGGTCCTAGGATTGGGGCTAGCTCTGTCCATACTCTTCGTGACTCTGGATGCGTTCCTGCTCTAAGCCTCAGTTTCCACAGGTATGAAATGGAGCTCCATCACAGCCATCCTCCAGGGAGGCTGAAAAGGGTCAGAGAAAGTCCTGTAGGAATGTGAAGTGCTACAAGAAAAGAAGACACTGCTGAGCTGCACAGACTTCAGAGTCCAGAAAACTTGCAGCATTTCTGGACAAATCATGTCATCTCTCTGAACCTCAGCTCCTTTATTTCTACAATGAGGAAGACCATCTCCATGCTAGGAGGACAAGGAGGCTAGGAGGTGTCAACCAGATGATGTGTGTAAAGTGCCTGCCTGGAACACAGGAGGAGCTCAACAAAGAGCCGTTCTTATTGTGAATATGAGAGTCTCAGAAGGGACCTTTCTGGGGTGTGCTCACCCACCACCAGATTCTTGTGCAGAACACTTACTTGGAAACATATCTGTGCAACTAGGCTGTTTGTACCTCCACACTAAAGATATTCCCTCACAGTGCCCATCACAGAGAGAGCTCAACACACAGTAGGTGCTCAGATCAGGAGGTACAGAGAAAATTCCCTGGAGAAGTGTCCCCAGCTGGAGCTGCTCATTAGAATCACAGGGGCTCAGCACTTTAAATGCAGACCAATGCACCCCATTCCAGTCCTCCACATCAGACTCTCTGGCTTGGGAATTGCCCTAGTGATTCCAAGACACATTAAAACTGGATCCACAGGACTGGAGGGCTCCTAATGGCCCCTTCACCTCTAAAGGATGACTCTCTATCCCAGGACCACTGCACCATCTGATTCAGAGTGGCTCCATGCCTCCCATGGCACATCTTCCCAGGCAACCTCTCTAAGGACCACCACATTGTTGTTTCTGCAAGACCTTCCAAGGTCCCCCACCACCCCAGGAAAAAGTCCAAATCCTCCACCTGGCAGCCCCATGGTCCCATTTCTCACCACTTTTCCTCCTAAGCCTTTGTGCCAATGACATGGAACAGTTCAGAGTTCCCTAAAAGCTGGGATGGCTATATTCCCTGATAAACCCCGATCCAGCATCAGGCCTGGATTTCATGGCTTCCTTCTTCCAGGAAGTCTTCCCTACACCTCTCTCTTGCCCCTACTCTTCCCCTGTCCCACAGCTCCCCCATCACAGTGTGATCAGCTAGGTGGTGAATGCTGGAGTCTGTCTCTCCCTCCAGACTGCACTTATCTGTGAGTATCAAGTCAGTGAATGAATAAAGGCAAAGGTTCTCATCCAGGCTGTGACCTTTAGCTTTTTGGCCTCAATTTCCCTCCTCTAAAAGGAAACACTATCTCAGCACAATGGCCTTTAAGGCTAGCTATGAGACGTCTCAGAGCTAAGAGAGAGGTGAGGCTCCTGCCCACTCCATGGTTTCAACTCAGAGCAGCTGTATCTAAATTCATCTGTGATACTAATGAGACTAAACAAAGGGTTCCGATACTTAAAAATAAAGCCTTCAAGCTGCTGGACTGGGTAATACCTAAGCATCTTCTGGATGTTCATTCCTAAGGCCTCAAACAACCAGAGATCTGGTTCCACAGAGGAGGCCCAGCCGGTTAACCAAGGTTTCTTGTTGGCCTGCTATCCCTGTGCCCCACCAGGAACCCTCCTGAAAGAGCCTCAAAGCTTGAGTAAATCCTTCAGTCTGAAAAAGAGAAGCCACACTGCCAGTGGAGAGGACGGGGCGGAAGGAGGCCTTTGGAGTGGGCACGCATGTGGAACATGCCAGCAGCTACTCAGATGACTCTTGTGGCACAGTGTGGGCCAGAGCTGGCTAGGCAGAGATGGTCTGCCACAGAGAGGCATGCTGCCCATTCAAGGACAGGAAATACTGCCAGAAACTCAGCCCCGCAGGAAGGCTCTGACGCAGCAGACCCAACCTGGCTCCATTTACCTTCTCGCCCCGGTTGGAGAGCGGCCCATCCATATCAGCTTTGAGGTGGACGGGAGGCGCGGTGTAAGGCAGCCGACAGTGCACCTGCCCGCACTGTACCTGACCTGTGGACGAGAGGTTGCCTTGGAGCCCATCCCTCAGGCTCCATGCAGGATCCCAGCTGCCCCGTGCTCTACAAGCTGGAGCCCTAAGACCAGTTCCATCCTTGCCACTTAACACCTGCATGACATTTCAATAGGGTTGGTGGCAACACCATATGTAAAGGGCTTTATAAAGTGCCACAGTTGCTAGGGATCACCATCCAGTTCACTGATAAATGAGCACTCGTGCAAGCAAGCTTGTACCCTACTGTTGAGATCCTCCTTGCACACTCCTGTCTCCCAGTTGGGTTTCATCAGCCCAATACCAGAAGCCACCACTACCCTACCCTCCCTATCTTCCTTTCCTGCTTTATTTTTCTTCCTTAACCCTAACCATCTGACTTATTGTGTGTTTTTATTGTTTGTTTGCTATTACCTGTCTTTGCCAACTAGAATGCAAACTCCATGAGGGCAGGAATTTTTTTTAATCTCTTTTCTAGATTCTGGATCTTTGTGGATTTCCAATAGTGAGAATGAGGCATGGTATCTAGTAGGTACTTTAAGAATATTTATTGAATGAGGTTCCATACCCTATTCCAACATCTAAAACTGTTGGGGAAAGTCCATCTTTGTGTCTCATCTTTCATGTGTCCATCATTGTGTCAAATCTTTCCTGCTTCATTCTGTTTACCACTTCTCTTTTAAGAGAAGCCCTTCGCCTGTCTCTTCTCAAGACTTCATCCTCTTGGTCAAGAAAAAGACCTGTGCAGAGACTGACAATCAATATGTAACTTGGGACAAGTCACTGTGTCTTTCTGAGCCACAGATCTCTCATCTGCAGAATAAAGCAATTGTACTAAATTGAGGGTTCTTAACTCCCTGGTGTTCAGGGAATCCATGAACAACCTCAAATTACTCAAACAACTATGTGTATCTGTGCATTTTTGTGGGGTCTGGTTCCAAAGTTTTTATCAGATTCTAAGCTCTAAGGCTTCAGGAATCTCAGAATCCTCTGACTTTAGTTAACTAGGAAGAAAAGTTTATTTTTTTTCTGAGCTCTTGTTCTAACTCTATCTTCAACCTCCCACCTCTAAGACTTCAGAAAATGCAAGATTTCATGACTTTAACTAACTGTAAAGCAAACTACTAGGGTCTCCTTCAGCTCTTGAAGCAAGAGGTAGCAGGCCCAGATACCCCACTGAATTCTGCCCCAACCTAGGTTCTACCTCCAAGGAAACAGAAAAGGGTATCTCAGCTCAGCCCCTTCTCTAGTGATCCAAGACAGATCTAAGGCATGATCAATGGAGTGGTGTGGACAGAATCCTGGTCCAACTTTGAACAGGGTCACCTACATCCATCATGGCCTCCAGACAATGATGGTAGCCTAGACCTCTGGTACCTAGAGAGGCCCTGATAGTTGGCACTTTTTTGGGGGAGGATGTACTGGGGATTGAACTCAGGGGCACCACATCCCCAGTCCTATTTTGTATTTTATTTAGAGACAGGGTCTCACTGAGTTGCTTAGCACCTCACTGTTGCTGAGGCTGGCTTTGAACTCTCGATCATCCTGTCTCAACCTCCGAAACTGCTGGGATTACAGGCATGTGCCACCACACCCGACTCATTGGCACTTGGAACAAGTATTTGCTGGGCTATGTGTAGGCTGAACATAAATCACTGTTTAGAAATGAAAGGGAGAAAGTATCCTTCCTGCTGAGCAGATGGTTCAGAAATGGAACAGTGTAAAGAGACCATGGTTCCGCCCAGCAGCCTGGTGCAGCAGACAGGATTCTGTACTGCTAGTTTACAAACAGAGCCCACTGCCACCATCACAAGAGTAGCTAATACTTATTTGACACTTATAAAATGTTGAAGATTTTAAATCACTTACCTTATTTCATATTCACAACACCGCTCTGAGATAGGCACTCTCCTTGTCTGTGTTTTTGCAGATAAGGGAACTGATATTCAGGGAAGCTAAGAAACTTTCCCTGTGTCACCCAGTTAGTAGGTGGCAGGGATGGAATTGAAGCCCAGCAGTCTGACTCCAAAGCCCACATTTGATCTTTAAAGAGCACGGTTCTCTCGAACTTACAGTGGGCCCTTGGTTTCCTCATCCATTCAATGGTACAGTGAGTGATCTCTGATGTCTATGTCTGGCATATGGCAGGTGTTGGGGTCTCCCTCTGCACTCCCTTCTTTACCCCCTTTTACTTGCAGCCAAAGATGGGAGGGTGAGTGTGTGTGTGCACGCATGCATGTGTTTGTTTTGGTCACTTCTATTTTTTTGGTCATGCTCAGCTTTGAGGAAACAATCTCAAAGAAAAAGAAAGTCTTGATAAGTACCTGTTCAGTAACAGACTGACTGAATGTTCATCCCTCAGAAATCCAAGAGTCTACTCCCTTACTCCTCCAGGTTCCTGCTCCAAACTCCCTTCACCATGACCCTTCCCACCTCTCCCGATAGAACTCATTGCCCACTCATATATCTGTCCTCCTTCTTTTAGGAGTTCAGGGTCTCTCTCCCAGTCTCCCACTCTGGAATGGGAGTCCCAGGAGCACTGAGGCTCTGGTCTACTGTGTTCACAGTGCTATGAACACAGGAGGCGCTCAAAATGTATTTCCTGGATGCATGAATCAATTTTCACAACTCTTTGAAAGGCATAATAATATTCCTTTTACAGATGAGGAAATCAAAGTTCAAGGAGTTTAGGTGATGTGCCCAAGGCCACACTAACCTTCAGCTTTCCCAAATGTACACATGCCACCTTTGCTCTCTGGGTCAAGGCCTGCCCACATTCAGTTCCCCCAGTCAATATGCCTCATTAAATCTTTCCCACTCTTCTGGACAGTTTCCTGGAGACAGACTCCCCACCAGCATCTCCAGACACTCCCACCCAGTACCTTTCCTATTGGGATCATCCCAGGGAAAATCACACGTTTAACTACCTGGTTATTGTTCCCCCGACTAACCAGCCAGAACTCTGGCTCCACAGGGGAGGGATCTTGCTCATCTTACTCTCTCCTTAGTGCCCAGGCCAGTTTTTGGGGAATGGTTAAATTGCTTGCCTTTACCAAGGGAAAGGGTCCGGCCCCACTGAAACAGGGCGGGGAGTTTATCCACTCCACGAAACCCCCAGATCCGAGTGACTTCGAAGCCCACATCCTCCCCCACCAAGTTCTGCAAGGCCTCCCCGCCTCTGCTTCAGTCGCCCACATGCACCCCTTAGCCTTGCCTTCCCCGCAGACCCTCCTCCCGCTGTTGCGGTCACTTACTCTCAATGTAGCCGTGCAGGGTGACCATACGCGCCCGCTCGGGGCTGCTGAACGGGGAGTAGTGGATGTCGTCTGACAGGGCGGAGGGAAGGCGGGACGGGGGCGCCCCAGAAGGTGGCACTGGGTGCTGCGGCGTGTGCTTTTTATGACGCGCCCGGCAGTTTTGAAACCATACCTGGAACGATAGCCTCAGTAGTTTCAGCCTCGCGTAAGAGGGTCGCACGCGCCGCCAGGGGATCCCCAGGCGGGACTGCCTCACCACCCCCTGAAGAAGGCTCTCCTCGAGCACCGGCGACCCTCTGCACTGCTGCGAGCTTCAGGGCTCGGCCCGGGACCCCTAGGCTCCGCCCCAGATCTGAAGGCCCCGCCCACTCGTGGTCCCACCTGGATGACCCTCCGGCTGAGGCCTGTCATGTCCGCCAGCTTCTGCAGCGTCTGCGCGTCCGGGTTGTTGTCCTGCGCGAACTGTGCCTGCATAACCTGCGGGTCGCAAGGAGGGTGAGGCACCAGCGCGTGGAGGTCTCGGAGACCCCGGCCCAATCAGAGGCTCCGCACCGGAGGCCACGCCCCAGGCAGCTACGGCCCCTCCCGCTGCCCGCGGGTCCAGGCCGAGGGGGTGGAGCCAGAAGGCCCTCTCACCCCCGCCCCCGCGAGGCCCCGCCCCCCGTCCCCGGGGCTCGGAGCTCGCCAGGGTACCTGCAACTGCTCGGCGGTGAAGGACGTCCGCGCGCGCTTGGCCGGCTTGGGCTGACTGTCCTGTTCCGAGGGCACTGCCCCCTCCAACGTGAGGCCGTTCCCTGGGGGCGACAGAAGCAGCTGACCACGCGTCCCCATCTCTTCTAGTGGCAGCCTGGAAAGGACGGGGGTGGGGGGAGCTTGTCCCTGGAAGGGTCAGGAGCGGAGCTGGCTGGGAGTGGGGATCCCAGAGTCCTAATCCCCGAGTTCAGTCTTTGGGAAGAGGACTTCTGTTTTCATACTGAAGGGTTCTCTTTTCAGTGTGCTCTTCACATTGTAAGCCCTAAGGAGAGGTGGTATTGTCCCCATTTTAGGAGAGGAGAGGAAAGTGAGACTCAAAAAAGAAGAAAGCCCCTGTCCCTAACTTTCCCACTAGAATCTGAAAGCTGGCTGATCCTAACGCCTCAAACTGGGCTCCTTCCGAGTAAAACTGGGGGAAACCACAGGCTGGTGGAAATAAGCGGGAAGCAGGTTACAATGAATGGAAGAGAAAAGGTTGGAAGGATATACACCAAGGTGTTATCACCGAACACTTCTCTGGCTAACCTCGGAGAAGTGTCATTATGGAGACTTTACTTTCAAATATTTCTGCAACTTTTGAGGTCTTTAAAACAGTTATGTATTACCTCTCTAAAATTCTTAATTTTGTTAACCTGGGTATACATGTTAGTCTCTCCAATTAGGTTACTTTTTAAACTATGATTGTAAACCACTAAGTTTATTCTGATTTCATTTTTAATATTTCATTGTTCTAACTACAAAAGTAATACAAGGTCCTTATCAAAAGCCTGGAAAATTCCAATAAACCCAACAGGGGAGGGTGGGAATCATCAGTAATCCCACCATTCAGAGATAACCACTGCTCACAATTTATTGTAGTTTAATTGGGGAAAAATTGTTTTGGAAGGAAAAAAAGAATAAATAACATACATACATAGAAAAATCCGGAAAGGTAAAGGCAAAAATGCGAGAAGAAGTGGCATTTGGAGTTATCTTTATTTTCTTCATTTTGCTTAACCATCTTTTCTAATTTGTCTATGAAGAACATGTGTGTGTGTGTGTGTGTGTGTGTGTGTGTGCATGCGTGTGCACGCACCCACAAATGTTTAGAAAGCAAAAGAGTAACCAACACCAAAGGCTGACCTGAGGCCCCATGCCTTCAAGTTCCCCTGCATGGTGAAAGCTTAGGGTGTAACTGGCAAGACCATGACTAAAGGTCCTGCCTGGTCCAGCTATAGAAGGAGCCTACGGTTACTGATGGACCATGGTGTACAGGAAACTCTGGATCCTGGGTTTCCATCCCCATTCCATTGCTGACCTGCCCGCAACTTCAGATAACTTCATAGCAACCGGAGTTCACTTACTCCCCATTTAGCTCTCTGATCCTGGTAGGAGAAAGTGATGCCCTTGTCAAGTGTATACTGGAGATTCCTGACTAGTTTTCAGGCTGAGGTCTAGAAATTGAGGGAGGGTGGTCCATATCACTCCCCAGAGGGGCTGGAGGAGAGGCAGACATTTGGGGGATATTATTGTCCTGCAGGGAGACAGGCAGGACAAGGATTGGTCTGCCTTCTTTTTTAGATGGAAAAATGAAACTCTAGAGGGAGCCACATCGCTGAGCCTCCTGGGTTTGTGAGGTCCTATTAAGGAGCCCTGGAACACAGGGATGAGGTGGTATGGCATGGTGTGACGTGCTATGTTTTGGTAGTTAAGAGCCTGGGCTTTGGAGTTGGGCAAACCCACCAGTTTGTAAACTTAGATGTTACATACTACAGATAACCTCCACCTTTTTCCTCATCTGTACAATGGGGGTACACCACCAACATCCTAAGATTATTGTAAAGATTATTTAAAATAATCCATGCTCTGGAGAAGTTAGCAGTGTCCACAGACCCTGATAGGGGAATTATGGACAACCTAGCCTCTACTCCCCTTCACCAGTCCCTGCTCCACCTGGATCGCTGGAAGACTGTCCCTATATGGGACCTGTATGGATCTATGTATCTTGGGAAATCACAGTATCAGAATCAGAGATGTGGGGATCATTGTAATCCAACATCCATCTTGCACAGATGGGGTGGGGGCACTGAGAGGCAGAGAGGAAAGAAAACTTCATGCTGGCACAGTATGCAGGAGCTTCATCTCCAGTCTCAGGGATGAGGCCCTTTCTCCTTATAGTCAGAGCCCTTGTCTGGGATGAAACCTCAACCTGTAAGCTTCAGGCTTCGCGCTGCCAGAATGGGAATTGGGAGAACAGAGACTACAATAAATCTTTTCAGGGGCTTAGGATGGAGCTTAGCTGTACAGCACCTGCCTAGCATGTGCAAAGCTCTGGGTTCAATCCCCAGTACCTTAAAAAAAAAATCTTTCCAGGACTGGCCCAGGCAACTGGGTTAATGAACCCCCAGGCAAATTCTAAGGGTGGAAAAGTAGGCAACAGGATTGTGTAGAGCCCACCCTCAGGTTTATTGATTGCCTCCAGGCTTTACAATACCTCAGCTCATCTGCTTTTGAAAAGGTGTCCTGTCATTAACACCTTACAAATAAGTCCACACAGATCCTGTAAGGTAGTGATTGACTCCCCAGCACACGGTGGAGGAGCCCCACCTTCGCGCTGCCTCCAGGTGCTCCAGAGAACGCTCAGCTCATAAAGCACTGTGGAGCGCACCTGGGGTGTGCTGGGGAAGGAGGGGGAGGGCTCGGGACAGGGGTGCTGGGCAGGGCAGGTTGGGTACCATTTTCGGCGGCTCTCTTGAGGTTCTCGATCATGGTGTCATAGTGGATGCGGCACAGCACCTTTTCCTCAACCAGGCCGAACTCCTCGCCGGTGGAGAGCTGGCGCTTGCAGGAGAAGCAGGCGAAGCAGGCCAGATGGTAGGCGTTGCCGCGCGCCCTCCGCACCCAGTCGCTGGCATATATCTGTCGGCCACACCGGGCGCACTTGGTCCCAAATCGGCTGCGGGACAAGGGGACAGGGACAAGGCTCAGACAGGCCATATGTCCCCCACCCCAATACCTCCAGTGGAGCAGCACCCAGGCTCCAGGCCTCAGGGCCTTGACTCAGCATAACCTTTGCTTGGATCCACTACCCACCCGCCCTTGGTCAAGTCCCACCTAGAGGTGAGCCGGTGGATGATTTTTAGTTTCTTCTTGGTCCTTTTCTGAGTTTTCCAAATTTTCTATGCTGATCATTTACGCATGTATATTAGTTTGTTAATTAAAATTGCAGCATAAGTGTTAGGAAAACATGATAATAGGCAAAATTTTGAGCACTGTGCCTCCAAGATTCTGTGTTTTACAGTTATTATCCCAATTAATTGTTCTTACAAGAAGTAAATTGCACAAGGTCACACAACTCACAAAGAAAGGAACCCGAGTCATGCCAATGCCAGAGATGAATAAAGTATAGTCCCGGCCATAAAGAAGCTCAGAGCTTCTTGGAAGAAGAAACAGATATTTACTTACTGGCTTTTTGACCCTGGGCAAATTATTCAACTCCCCTGTGTTCTCCTTTTCCTTGCTCTGCACTGAACTAGATGACAACAGCAAAGACTACAGCTATTTGTTTAGTGTTCTGGAGTTTATGAAAAAACCAGCCTTCCTTGATTCTGCCTCTTCCCCCTCTCTCTTCCCATTCTGTCCTGGGTTATTCGTGTGCGGCTGTCTCCATCACCAGCCTGGGAGCCCCTCCTGGAAGTTTTGTAGAGTCTGCTTTCCTCTGTGCCAGAAGTCAGGCCCCCTGCACCAGAGAAAGTTTGTTCTTTAAGTGGATGACTCACCTATGACTGTGCCCAGCACTCTCAGCCTCAGTTTCCTCTGTATATTCTGAGTTCAGGGAATGGTGCAACAACTCGTTCCACCACTGGAGTGGGAAACGTAAATCACACACTCCTCCCACTTCGAACCCCACACCCAGCCAAACCTCAGGCACCATGGGTTCTGTTTCCCAAATATCTCTGGGATCCATCTCCTCCTCTGACCTCCACGGCCACCCCTCCTCCTAGGTCAGGTTTCCATCAGGCACCCCTCACTGCCGGTTTCCACCCTGGTCTCCTCGTTTCCAGCCTTGCCCTGCCAATGCATCCTCCACACAGCAGTCAAAGCAAAGTTTCCAGCAGGCACATGGAATCCTGCCCCTGCCCTACTTACACTCCATTGGTGGCTCCACTTTACCCTCAGAATCTGGTCCAAGATGTTTTGAGTTTACAAAACCTAACAGACCACATCCTCTTCAGGTCCACCTCCTTCTAAACCTTCTTCAAAACTCCCACTGCAAACCCAAGCATGAGTCCCAGTCAGCCACAATGGAAGGTCAGTTCCAGGTCTTTATGGCCCTCTGAAGCACTTTCCCACTCCCAGGACCTTGCACAGGCTGTTCCTTTCCTGGACATATCCCCTACCCCCCCACACACACATCCCCACAGTCCTACCACCCTCAGCTTTGATCACACTGGTTTGTAAACAGCTGGTTCCTTGGCTCTTCCCTTGCACTCCTGGAATTCCTGGAGGGAAGGGGCACATGCAGATTTGCCCAGGGACAACACCCTTTTACCCAGCGGAGCATTAGGACAGCCTCTGTGTGACTGAAGGAAACAGTCCAGCAAAAATCACTCTGGTTCCAACCTTGCCTGCCTTGGCAATTCGTGCAATTGATTTTTTCTGAATGAGGGAGTGCGATGGCTTCCATCAGCTCCAGCTCCCAGGCTCGCCCAAAGAGAGCAAAGGGACCGTGGGTTCACTCAGGCTGAGTGCCTCTGCTGGGTCCACTACCCACACTAAGCAGAGACCGCTCTTGACCTCCAAAACGCGACTTCCCCAGGGGAGAGCCCTGCACACCCTCTGATCTTTGTTTCTATTGCCGCAATAAAGGGGAGATGAAACGGCTGTGCCCAGCCAGCTTATCCCTTCCGATGGGGCAACCCCTGATCAGTCACTGGTGGTATGTGGATTGGGAGCACTTTCTGGCCTCTGGGGTAGGCGGCTTTCCAATATTTGTGCTGGGGCAAGACAGGGCATCCAGCTGCGCACAGAGGCCCTTACTTCGGGTCCAGGTCCTGGGGCGCAACATCTTCTTTGCACCCACTCGGCTTTGTCGAAACCCGGTGAGGTAGCGACTCTGGCACCCATACTCTACACCCACGTGGAATAGGAGGTTCAGAGTTGGCAAGTAACTTACTGGAGACCACAGAGTGTGGGGCCAGGGTTGAGGGCCCCTCCGAGGTGCAAGAAAGACCTAGAACCCGGCGGGCAGCCAGACTGGAGACAAGAAAGCTGGGATTTCAGAAGGATGAACAAGAAGGGGTCTTGGTTTGACCGCACCGTCGTATTTCCGTTCCTGGTCTCAAGCTGGGTCAGGAGACCAGGTGCCTCCAGAAAGCGGAAAATGCGTCCTCAGGGAGGGGGAAGAGCCAGAGTAAGGAAGTCGGGGGGCCTTCGGATGCCGGGCAAAAGCGGCGGAGCTTTCCGCTGGTGGAGAGATCCTGCGCGCTGGGCCCGCGCAGTTCGCCAAACCGTGCGGTCCCGGATCCTCACGTTTGACCGGGTGGGCTTAATTGTTCTGGGTCAGGGATGCGTCCGAGTGTCACCTCACACCTCTAGTCTTCCTGCCCTAAGAGTTCCCGATGTCCGAGTCCATTCTCCGCCTACACAGTGCCTACACAGGTAGGTCATAGTGCCCCCATCCCCTTGTTTTCGAAGCGGGCGCCTTGAGTGACCTATCAGCAACTTTCTTACCCTCCGAGTATCACCCTAAAATACCAGGGGCTGTTCCCAGCCCTAGGATCTCCCTGCACTCGCCGTGACAAGTCCTAGTCAACGAAATCATCCTCGCACTGGATCCTTGGAGTGGGGATGGGGCGTTTTTGTGTAGGTTTGGATGCGTTAGGGCCCTTCCTGCAATGTGTCCCCCACCCAGGACAGGGATCAGCGGCACGAACAAAGGGTACGAGGAGGCTTACGGATCGAGGCTCTGACAAACCGACAGACTCCTTCTCAGGCGGGCTGCGAGGCTCGAGCCGCCGGATTCCGGAAGCAGCGAAATCGGCGGTGGAGACAACGAAACTTCAAGAAAGGGGTGTTCGCGAGCTGTGAAGGGAGCGCCAAAGGGATTAGGCGGCGCGCCTACAGCCACCCAGCCTTGCTGCGAGGTCTGGGCCTTGCGCGCCCCTCCCTGGGTCCCGGTGCGCCATAGTCAAAGGCGCAAAGGACTGAGGCGCTTTGGGGTTGGAGAGGTGTCCGACAGATAGCAGCTGCTGAAAGGAGTAGCGTGAGCACCTTGAGCATCGCACAAGTTAAGCCCTCTCTGCCCTGTGGGGAGAGTAGAGAGATCTGGATATTCTTGGTGCCGAGTGGGAGCGGTGTGTCCTTGACCAAATCAGGCTTGCTTTCCAGGTTTACTTCCCCTGGTACCTAGTTGATGGTTTATGATCATCTGCTGGATGAATGAACCTCTCGAATGAGCGCTTTGGACTTTCGCTCCAGCCTCTTCCCCCATTTATTATTCCTTTACTCCATGAGGAAATCGAAGTGCATAGTGGGAGCGCTAATGTTAGGAAGCTAGGAAGCCAAGGTGATGAAACTCAAACTTGAGTTCACTTATTTTGTATTCAAGATGCTCACTACATGGAGGGTTGAGATGAAGCCCTTTCCATTCCCCCTCTGCTCCTTCCCACCTCCGCAAACCCTTAGGAGAAGCCAGAAAATAAACAGAACCAGCAATTAAGAGGTTAAAACGGCCAGTTCCTTGGAGGTCCCGGCCTGAGGCCCCTCCCCCCAGATCCCCTCGCAGTTCCCCCAACATCTGTCCCCTAACAGCTGGCAGCCCTGGGCTGCTCTCCACCATGGTGGGGGGCCACTTTCCGGCTCTCTGCCTCCCTAGGGACCCTCTCTCTGGGAGAGGGGTGGAATCCACAGAGTTGGACTCTCAAGGTGGGAGACTAGAGAAGGTTGGGATTTGCCTTAAGTCCTGTGACTGAACAGGGAGCCGGAACTTCAGGAGGCCTTGGCACACTAGGAGTCCCACCCCACAAACGCAAGGGGCAGCAGTTAACCCTTTGTCCCCCACTCCCCATTGTCAGAAGGGAAGAGGGCCAGGGACCAGGATGAGCAGGCCTTGGCAAAGTTGCTCCAGTGGGGGTCTCTGAGGAAGTCATCCCTGCTCTAGGGCCCCCAGAGTCACCCAGGGACAGTCATACATCTGAGCACACAGTGGGTGCTCTCTATGTAAAGTCAAACAAACTGGGCTAGGAATCTTAGGACAAGCAGACAGGGATCTTTGCCATTCCACAGGCCCCACAAATGTGCAAAGAGGTGGCTGACATATCTTGCCTATAGCAGAAAAATATGGGGGTGTTTAGGGTGTTTAGACATGGTGGAGGTAGGTGGCCACAGGGCATATCCAGGTTCTACCATTTATTAGCTGCAGGACCTCACCTCTCAGGGCCTCAGTTTTCCCTCCTATAATGTGGGAATTATGTGAGCATCAAACTCACAGGGTGGATGTAAGGATTAGAGATAAAGCGGGTGGAGGCACAGTTCCTGACCTAGGGAAGAGTTCCGTGTATTCTGATGGAAGGTGGCCTCACTCCTGTGCTGCCCCGTTTTCATGTTCTGTCACTTTGTGACCCTGGATGTGTTACTTTCCACTTTACCAGGACATAGGTCTCCCCAGCTACATATACAATAGGCATGATGCTCCAGGAGGCCGAGGGAACAAGGAAGGCACTGCTATCAGCCCATGCTCTACTTGTGGGGCAACAACTGCAGGTAGGTGGGTGAGAGGGGCCCTGTAGAGCTGTCCTGGGTTGTGGTTGCAATGATAATGGACATGTGAATGCCCCAAAAAGGAATACTATTTCTCTCCAAAATTCTTTTTTTTTTTTTTTTCACTTCTTAGGAGAAAAAAAAATCAGGAAAAAATGTCTTAACAACTGTGAAAAAATTAGAAGTCCTATCACATTTCCCTGCTGGTAATTTTTTTTTCCTGCTAAGAGACCCTGACACTGAGAGGAAGTAGGTATCAGGTTGAACCCAGAAGGGCTGGTGAGGTCCCTGTTTGGAGAGTGAACTGGAGAAACTGAGGCACAGAGATCCAGCAGCCTGGTCAAGGAAGCACAGCCAATGGACAACTAAGCTACCCCCAAGCAATGCAAATGAGCCAGGAGTAGTACTGGACCTCCCTGACTCCCCCCAGACCTCCTTCTAGGGTGAACTTGGAGTTCCTTTCTAACCTCTAACTTCTTAGCCACCAACACTGGCTCTGCCAATAGAGACTGAAGGAGAACCTACAAGATGATGTCAAGGAGGAGAAACACAGGGGATAGAACTAAGGAGAACCCTTTCCCTGGGGGGCAAGATCAAAGGTTAGAGGACCAAGGAAGCCCCAGGTGCTTTCTCCATGGCGTCTCAGTCATTCTCTTCTTTCCCACTCTCCTTTACCCTGTTGGAAGACCTTGGCCTCTTTTTGGGCAGCATGTTCCAGTCCACATCCCACCAGACTCGAGTCCCAGCTCCAGGAAACAGAGGCCAGAGAATCTCAGTGCCCAGCACCTCCCTGAGCTTCAGAGCCTGAGAGGGGAAGTGCCTTCCACACACCTTCTCTCAACCTTCTCCAGGAGGAGCTTCCTCACAGCAGTGGGCCTGCCACTCAGTGCAGATGAGAGTTCTTGCCTCGCTGGCTTTTTCTTTCCCCTTTTTGTGGGCTTTATTTTTGTTACAGGTGAGGCTGCCAAAGAGATCTGGCAGCGGGGGAAATGATCAGAAAAGCCACAATTCTACTCTCATCCCAGGAATGCACGCTTTTATTCCCTCCATTTTCTTAAGTGAAAATCTGGTTTAGGTTTGCTTTGGAGTCTCTTGTCGTTGGAAAAGGATTAGTGCTCAGAACCCATAGCCCAGAAACAACCCAGCTTCATCCCTTCAGGCAGGTCCTGCTCCTCAAGCTGCTTGGGGAAATGCCATCATGGGCTGTGCCTGGTGGTGACAACAGTGGTAATCGAGGCATTCACAGACACTGCCATTTAGGGAGCCTTTACGGTGGCTCCTTCAGTGGCCTACTCAGCAGCTCAGGGAGATAATCTTGAAAAAAGAGAACCCAGAGCAGAGAGATGCAGTGACTTGCCACTGAGAGGACTCAGTGTCCTCCCTCTCCCCACAATGGCTGCACACCCCACCCTCTGCCCCATCGCAGTGGGACAGAGAATTAGTGGCAGCTCTGAATAATGGAATCAAGATCCTAGTTTTGACCTTGGAGGAGGCTCAGTCCAGCTTAGGCATGAACCAGGCTGAAGAAGCAGCAAAGAATTTTGGACAATGGTAAGGGTGACAGGTCTGTTGTCACTAGGAGTGCCAGGACAAGCGTCCTGTCCAGCCTTATTCTACAAAGGAGGGCCTAGGCACCATCCTGCTGGGTTCCCCAAGTTTCCTGGTAAACGATGATTCCAAAATGCCCCAAATCAGTCTCTGGCTTCTTCTTCCTCCCCCTGCCCCAACTGGAGTCAGACCTAGAACAGGGAGGTGGCTCTAGGCAGTGACTCTACCTCCATTTCCTGCCTGGGCCAAACCAACAGTCAAATGGAACTGTGGAGAGACATCACACTCTGGTTACACACCACACAGTGACAACCCCATTCTATCTAAATAAGCACACAGCAGTTCGCAGGTATAAGTACACATTGACCTCACATCCTTTGGGTCCCCAGGAGGAGGGCCTTAAGCAGGGAAGTCCCCTCAGGGGAAAGGGTGGAGGTAGGGAGTGACAAGGCTTCAGAATTCTCTCACTAGACTTCACCCTCCCTCTTACAGATCCTGGTCCGGATGTGACCCTGTACTGTCCACCTTGTGCACGTGCATGAACTGAAGACAAATGTTTCTCTATAAATGAACACATGCATTATCCTCACACTCCTGACCCTGCTGACAACACATTCACCAGCACCACTGCACAGATGCCAGACAATATAGACACAGGCTCTCCTTGTATGGGGAGCCCTAGGGCAACTAGTAGAGCATCCCCACCCCCCAGACACACACCTTGACTGCACGCTCTTCACATAAAGAAGAGTCTTTTTAACCAT
This sequence comes from Glaucomys volans, assembly GCA_020662805.1. Lineage (NCBI taxonomy): Eukaryota > Metazoa > Chordata > Mammalia > Rodentia > Sciuridae > Glaucomys > Glaucomys volans. The sequence goes on along the minus strand of JAJEJO010048545.1, from coordinate 239,882 downwards.
GCTTCTCATAGCTTTCTCAGAGAATCCCAGCTCCAAATACTGCTTACTTTCCCCTAGACTCAAGGCCTTCTCTTTCCAGGTTCCTGGAGGCTCAATTACGGCCAAGGCATTGCCATTCACCAAATTCCCTGACCCTCAGAAACTTTCTGGGGCTGGGGTCTTCTCAGGGAAGTCTGAAACTGTAACCTCTCCTGGGCAAGGAGGGGAAGGATGTATGTGGGTTGGGAGGGGTTGGTGATAGAGGGGAACAGCTTTCTCCACTTCCTGAGAACGCATTTGGGAGCAAGCGATCCTCCCAGGAACCAATTCCACACGATTCTCTTCGCACTCCGTAGGCCTGGCTACCACAGGACCAGGCCTGGTTCATACTTCCGGGATCTGCAGACAGTCGCAGCGCCCCTGACACTTCAGTGACCTCGACCCCGTGACTGGGTCAGGCCCCACTACGCGGGTAGAGGCGAGGAGCGCGTAAGCGACTGCAACGCAGCAGCACGGGGGAAGGATGTAACTGGAGGAGATCTTGAGCTTCGGGACCAGCGCGGCACTGCTTCGCGGAGAGAGTGGCCCAGGGTAATCCTATTCAGCTGTGTGGGCTTCGGCACCCGACTCTCCATCCAAGTCCCAGCAGCCCAAAGCCTGAGCCTATACCCGGGAAAGACCGAATCCGAGGCCGGAAACGATGGCGAAGCTGGGACTGGATCTGGTTCCTGGGACACCGCCAAGACCCCAGACTCGAATTGCGACACTTGAGCAACCTGGGCATGAGTTGAGGTCAGATACCGAGGCTGGGGCTTGAATATGGGCTACGATCTGAGACTAATGCGGCCCTGGTGCTTGGGGCCAGATCAACTCTGAATCCGGATCCGAGCCCCGGTCAGAGTCAAAGACCCATCCAGGACAGGCCTCCGCACAACTGGAGTAAGGTTGGGACCAGGGCGGGAGCGCGCTGGAGATGCAGTCGCCTGACTGCTGGGATCCGAGCGGGTCAGAGCCAGAGCTGCGGACATCAGAGATCGACTGCGGCGCCCGAGGTCAGAACTAGAATCTGAGACTCAAGCAAGAAGAGACGGAGCCAGATGTGCAACCAAAGCCGAGCGGATCGCCGGAACCGCGGGCAGACGCCGACCGGAACCTGTGCGGGTATTGGCGCGTGGCCTGGAGCTCTGGGTTTGAGACGCTGAAAGCCGGCGGGCTGCACCAGTGCGGCACGCCGGGAATGCAGTCGGGACTCCAGCGCTCCGGAGTTGAAAACCACACGCAGCAAGAGTGGCCCCGGGTATGCGCCCGGGGCTTTCCTGCAGACACACTGCAGACTCAGCAGCCGCAGCCTACCTGAAGTAGTCCATCTTGCAGAAGATTTCCTTGTTCTTGATGTAGCAGCTGTTCTGCTGCCTCAGCGACGTGCGACACACGGAGCACTCGAGGCACCGCACGTGCCAGATGAGGTTGTTGACCTGGGGAGGGGGCGGGGATGGGGGTCAATTCAGCGCGGGTCTCTTTTCACGCCCGTCCCCAGCCTCCCGGTTCTCATTTGCAGACAGAAACGCTGAAGCTCAGAAGGTGCATGTGACTCCCCCCTTTTTCTTCGGTAATACGGAGCCTCAAGGAAATAGAAATACTCTCTTCCCACTTTTCAGACGGGACCCGGGGCATAGAAAGGCCCTAAGACTTGCCCAAAGCCGCGCAGTAGGGCAGTGACTGAGCCAGGATTCGGAATTAAGTGGACCTGGCACCGGCATAGCTTCCCTACAGTCCTCTGAGCTGCAACCCACACCCGCCAGCAAACACACAACACCTACTCTGACTCACCTTGAGCAGATACCGGTCCAGGATCTCAAGGCCGCAGCTGGAGCAGATGTTCTTGCCTGCGGACGGCACGGAGGAGGCGGCAGAGGGCGGCGAGCAGACAGATGGGGTGCTAGGCGTACACGGGGAGGCCCGACCCTCTTCCTTGTCCAGAGAGCCTGCCAGAGCCTCGGCCTCTGATTGAGCCTGCAGTAGGGGAGAAAGAGAGCAGAGCGCTGAGCCGGGCATCCAGAGTTGACCCAACCTGGGGAGACAAATCTGAATGCCCTGAACACCAACTGACAACGAAATTTGCCTGGGGTGCCGCGCTGTAGACAGGAGGACAGGAATGAAAGGGCCTATTGGAGAGGAAGGGACGGGCCCAACTTTTAACACGCGGATCCTGGGTGCGGGAAGCGTCCAAAGCCCACATTCCTGGCCAGAAAACCAAGGTTCAGAGAGGGGCGGCGCCCGTCGGGAATCCCCCAGCGCCTGGGCAGCGGTTAGTTGCCGGAAAGCCGGGCCAGGTGCCCAGGGCTGGGCTGCTGGGGGACCGAGGGCCGATGCAGAGCCGAACGGACTCACCATGGCAGGCGGCGCGGTCCCTTCAAGACAGCGGGTGGTCGCTTTGCAGCCGGACCCTGGCTGGGCCATCACCTGGGGGAGGGGGAGGGAATGCAGGCGGCGGCGGCTGCAGAACTGGCTCCGTGCAGCCTGAGCCCAGCGCCTCCCTGCGCCTGTTATATAAACCGGCGCCGAACAATGAGTCCTAACTTTGTAGTGGGCATTTAAAGCCCTTCCCCACAAAAGCGGTGTCTCTCTAATGAAGCAATTTGAATTTGGATTGGATTTTTTCCCTCTCTCTCCCCCTCTCCCTGCACTTAACCCGTGGCTCTTGAAGTAATCGCTTAGTTCCCTTGCAATCCAAGCCTCTGAGGGGGAAAAAAAAAACACGCGCACACACACAAACTACCTGCAATTAGAAATTGTCGTGAATGCCCAAGATAAGAGGTAGCCAGAGTGTCAATTCCAACTGTCAATCAGTGAGATCCATCAGGCCGCCCAAAGAATTGCAAATTTGATTTTTTAATGGTAGTAATTAAAAATCGAATTTTTTCTCTCTCCACCCACCCCCCTTCCTCGCTCCCTTCTCCTCCTCTCGGCACAAAATGCAAAAGGAGAAAAGAGAGAAAGAAAGAAAATAAAAAGGAGATGGGGGTGGTGGTGGTGGTGCTGGTGGTTGAGGAAAATAAAACCTCCAACGCCGGGAGCATCCGCCTGCCCGCCGGCCCGACACGCGCCGAGAAATTGAAGAGGCGATATTGACACGGATTCAGGCGCCTTTCGCGGGCCAGTCCAAGGGAAATCCGGAGCAAAAAGGGGCGAGATCGGGGTCGAAAAGAGACCAGAAAGAGAAAAGAGAGGGGTCCAAGAAGAGGAAAAATCACCCTCCAGCTTTTCGGCGCGCCCGGGACCGGCCCCGCGTCCGGATTCTCAGTGTTGCGCCCGCACAACCCCCGGCGCATCGGCGCTATCAGCGCCTATTCAGACGGACAATACCGGCCTCGCCTCCTCTTGATTCGCCTGTGTCTTTGCTAAATCGCTTTTTGAGAAATTCCTCCAACATTTGCATAATGTGTTCCCGCTTTCCGCGACCCCCCCCCTGCGCTCGCGCGCGCTCACACACTCACATACACACACTCTCGGGCGCACCCTCGCACCCCTCCTCCCCGCCGCCGCCCGCCACCCGGCCCGGCTTGGCTGGGTCCCGGCCCCTGCCGGTCTCTGGCCCGGGCAGCTGGCACGCTCGCTCACCTGGTCGGTGGCGGGGCCGCCCTCCGCCGGCAGCCGGCAGCCCTCGGGCAGCGCCGGGGCGGCGTTCTCATGCTTCCAGTACATGGGCCCTGGAGTACCGGGCTCTGTCGGCGTGCAGCTCCGAGAGCCGCGCGGAGGGGGGCCCCGGCCGCAGTGGGAGCTGAGGCTGCAGCAGGAGCAGGAGAGCCCAGGCGCCGGCCCCGCGGCCCCCGGCCCGGTCCCAGCCCCCACCCCCGGCCCGCGCTCAGCCCTGGCCTCCCTGGCTGCCGGCGCCGCTGCCTCGGAAGAAGGTCCCGACAAACTTGGAGAGGCCCCCGCCCCCTCCTTCTCCTCCTCCTCCTCCCCCTTCTGGTAGTCCTCCTCCTCCTCCTCTCCCTCCTCCTCGTCCTCCTCCCCCTCCAGCTGCGGCGGCGGCCGCCCTGCCGCTGGAGCCCCGCTCGGTTCAAGATGAGTCATGCGTGACCAATCCCCTCCCCGCCAAGGAAGAGCGAGACACACACAACGAGGCAGAGTCCCAGAGACATACGCACACAAACACAGAGACACACAGAAACTCAGAGCCGCTGATAGATTCAGAGACACGCTAACATACAAAGACAGTGGTGGGCACACATCTACACAGCTCTCACTACCGCCCTCAGGCACAGCCCCATTCACAGGTACCCAAGGGTCATGCCATCTGCGGAGATGGACTCCATATGAAGGCACACGCTATACTCTGCTGATGCAATGCTGTGACTGGTACATTTGTGTACATGTTGATGCAAATTATTACCTGCACGCATCATTTAACGGGGCACTAGTCATCCACCCATACCTCACATGCCTGCACAGATAGATACCTTTACTCCATAACAACCAGGGAGCACACCAGCACGCAGGCACTGAGTGGGACTGGGAAGGGGCTTTGGTGGCAAGGGAGAGTAGTTCCCTTGAATTCTTTTGAGAGGGATTGTTTCCGTTTGGGATTTACTTAGGTAACACAGTCCAATGCCCATCTTACCTTCTCTAGGGTTCTACTGATAATGGGAGAAGTGGGGAAGGCAGAGAAGCGTGTAGCTAGGAGACAGCCCCCAACTGCACAGACAAAACTCTCAGAGACAGCCTTAAACACATGGACATCCTATAGCATACAGATACACATGGACATTTACAGCCTCAGCCCCCTTCTCCACACACCACTGAGCCTACAGACATACATGCAAACATGTGTCCTCTTCTAAAAACAAACACCGACACACTCAGGCTTAGATCCAGCACTATGGACATCATTACAGCCCACCGGCATTCTATCACACATACTGTCACCTCAATAATTGCCCTCATTTAAAGATGTAAACATCTCACACACACAATTGTCCTTACACTTGTACACACATCCGTTCTCAAGAGAGCAAAGGCTCTCACAGAGCTCCAACTCCTGTATCATCTTATATCCTCCACTCAGACATCCCCAAATACACACACATCCTCACAGATGGCGAGATAACCATTTATAGGCAGAAATGGCACACACACACACACACACACCTCTCCAGACATGGGGTTCCCAACAGACAGTCAGTCTGCACATGCAGAGGCACTGCCTAACAGATGCAGGCAGACAAGGATGTCTCCACCAACACAACACCGAAGATCCATGCCCACATCTCCCAAAGATAAAATATCTGTTCCTATGCATAGAAGCCACATAGCCCCTGCATTCCAGTTATTTATTGCTCTCAGACATAGAATTTCAGAGAGCAAAGGGTTTCTCTCTGAACCATTATCTTTTATACCGTGAGAACATATCACAATGTGGAAGTGGGTGAGGTGTTTGCATACATACACATGTATACACATGTACATATGTACACTCCAACATGACTACAGATGAGCAATCCCCTCCCCCCTCAAATAACCTTTTTACACACAATAATCTTCGCCACCATTCCTGGGTACTTTCATCTGTGCCAGGCACTCCAATACTAAGCATTTTACAATCATGATCTTATTTTCTTTTCTCAATAACCATGAGAGGCAGCTACTCTTATGGTGCCCATTTTATTGATGAAGAAACTGAGGTTCAGAGAGATCATGTGGAATGTCCAACTCTCTAGAGCCACAGTGGTTGATACTGCCAGAGTCAAAAAATCAAAACCAGACTTGTCTGATATCAGAGCTCATACTCTTGATTTCCAGGCTATGCACATGACCATGTCCACTCTGCATGCATGTACATGCACACAAACACACATGCACACGTTAGCTTTCTGTATTCTATCAAAGAGCCTGGATATGACTCCAGATCTTATCACTCATGAGCTAAGCCTCGTCTCTCATCTGCAAAATGGGAATAACAACAGGACCTCCTTCATCTCCTGCTATACCCATGCAAGCGCAGAAGGACTCCAGGAAAGAAGCAAGCTGGGAAGGATGCACTGGATTTGCATCCTTCAACTTCATAGGGGCAAAAGAGGCTTCAGATGAAACTAAAGGGCAGGTGAAATTTGGATATGTTCAGAGGACAGAAGAAAATATTCCAGGTAGAGAGATGAGTGCAAATGTTGAGGCTGAACGAACAAGCTGTTGCATTCCTATGAAGAGGAAGAGGAAGCATGTATTCCCTGGGTGATAATAATTCTTAATAATAATGATAATAAAAACACCTTGTGTTAAGTATTGAGATGTCAAACACCATTTTATATGCATTATACACTTTCCTTCTCACAGTTAACCTTTGAAGAGGTTATATTGATAGTCGAAGAAACAAGCTTACAGGAGCCCCCATTCCAGGCTTTGGCACTCAGACTCTAAACCTAAACTCTTACCTATTATGTGATTCTGCACCTGAATCCTGATTAAGTGCTCAGAAACTCAAAATGGGAGTAAGAGGCACTAAACTCATTAGTGAAGCACAAAGATTCCAGAAGCAGACTGGGTACGAGTCCTGTCACTTCCTTTTATTACTCTGGACAAGTTATTCAGTCACTTGTTCAGCCTCAGTTTCCTCCTCATATCTAACTCTGCAAAACGTACAAATGATCCATGTACAAGGTCTCTGGACTATAGCTGGAACACAGTAAGCAACCAAAAAAACATTTTCCATCATCACAGCACGGATTGGCCATATTTTCCAGCCGTCATTCTACTGAATGCCACCTCAAATTCTTCATGGAGAAAGACAGGACATAAGTCAACCATTCTCCTAAATAACTTACCTAATGAAGCTGTGTATCCATTATTCCAGCCCAGGGCCTGCCTGACTTCGAAAAGTGCAGAAGTGAAATCACTTTGAGAACAAAAAATCTCTCTTCCAAGAACCTCTCCGGAAGAAAGAATCCAGACAGGAGTGACCTTGGCAAAATTAGGATTAGCAACTTTAGTATGTTCCATCAGGATACTTAACTTCTTCCTGCAGGTGACTTGGGGGGACAGGTCACTTGCTTCTCTGAACCTTGGTTTCCTTCCTTGCATTTTTGGGGATAACAATGTATCTCAGGATTGGGGTGACAGCTAACTTTACATTAAAACTAATGTATTTTTTTAAAGTCTTGACTGCATTGCTGGAGCTGTATTTAGCATTCAACATATACAATGTCATTTAGTTCTCACTTCAATTTTTCTCTTGGTCACTTGACAGGATGTGGTCATCTGGTCCTTTGGGATGGATTTTACTGTCCTCCCCCACCTGAGTCTCCATTAAGGTTGGGGTTGGAAAAAAAGGCTTCATTAGTAACTGGATAATTCTGTGGGAGGCCCCCAGCAGTGGTTCCACCCGCCGGGGAGTAATTCTAGGAAGGTAATGTGAGCTGGGAGAGGCTGGAGACCTGGCTTCACATTTATTTACTCTGACAGCTAAATTGGTGAGCAAGGGGGAAATCAGATGAAAGCCATTTCAGAGTAAATACTAAATACAAAATTTAAACATTTGGGTTGTGACAAATGGGGAGGAGCAAATGGGAAGAGACAAAGGCTCCTCCTTCCTCCTTCCTCCCCAGTCTAAGACCCTATTCTCACCTTCTCACCTTCCTGGGCATTTCCTGTGTGAGGAAAGAGCACAGAAAGGGGTATGATCTGCATGAGCCTAGGCCAGAAATTTACCTCTCCTGGCCACAATGTCCTTGGTCGAAAAATGGGTGTGTCATTTGAATCAGATGATCTGGGAAGTGATAGACCTGAGAAAGACCTAGGGTCAAATCCCAATCCAGTCACTTCCTGGCTGGATGAACTTGAAAAAGTCACTGAACTTATTGAACCTCAGTTTCTCAACTTTGGGGACAATATCAACCTTGGAGGAGAAATATGATAATCAATGGAAAAGGGCTTTTTAGACCTCAAGGCACATTGCAAATGTATACAATTATAGTCACCCCAAATTCCCTTCCAGTTTGGATGTTTACTGAGTAAATTCAGGTCAGTAGACATTTATGAAGTGCTTATTCCATACCAGCTTCCATGCTGGACAGAGGAAGCTGTCCTGGTCCCTGCCCATGAGAAGCCCACAGTCTATTGAGAGGAAAGAGCCAGCAACACAGTGTGATGTGATAGGGGCTGTGAGGGGTGCTGTGGAAGCAAGGAGAAGCAGCATTTCACCTGGCTCACAGGTGGGGCACCAGGAAAGGCATCCTAGAGGAGGTGGTCTCTCAGGGAAGTCCTGGAGGATAGTTAGGTGAGGCAGGCAAAGAGTGAGGGGGAATTGGATAAGGATACAGAGTGGTGCCCAGTTAGTGTTCGCTAGGGCAATGCTGGGCTGGGGAGTCAGAGTGTGGAGGAGTTTGGGTTTATACTGAGAGTTTGGCAGTCCACAGAAAGCAGTGTCCTGGCTTGACAAATGCAGCAAGCATGTTGTTAAGGGGCAGCCTGAACTGAGAGGACTCTGTTACACATGGGTCGTGGGCTTTAAGGCCAGTGACAAACCCTTGGAGCCTTAGTTTCCTCACCATAAAGTGGGCTTTAACACAGAGCTCATTTACAAGGGCTAGGAGGATTCTGGGAGGCCAAGACATGCACCTTCAAGTTAAGAGACTGGCACTGGCCCAGTAATCAGTAAGTTCTTAGTCACCCAGAGTCATTATCCCCACTTAAGAAGAGGATGTAATGGGGACACAGAAGGCACCGGCTAAGCAGGGAAACCAAGGGACTAGAAGTCCCCTCTTCAGAAAATTCTGCATTGACCACACTATTCAAAGTAATCTCGCCTATTGACCTTTTTCCAGACTAGGGAAGATTTAAAAATAACTGGAGCCGGGCGAGGTGGCGCAGGCCTGTAATCCAAGCGACTTGGGAGGCTGAGTCAGGAGGATCGCGAGTTCAAAGCCAGCCTCAGCAACTTAGCGAGGCCCTAAGCAACTCAGTGAGACCCTGTCTCTAATAAAAGACAAAACAGGGCTGGGGATGTGACTCAGTGGCCGAGTGTCCCTGAGTTCAATCCCTGGTTCAAAAAAAAAAAAAAATACCTGGGATAAGCCTTGAATAGCCTGCTAAGGAATTTCACCTTCAAAATATAAACTGGGAGGGGTCATCGAAAGCCTTTAAGCATGAAAGTGACACAATGAAACTGGGGTTTTGGAAACATGACTTAGGCAGTTGGCTTGAGGACAGATTTGAAGATGGAGAGTCCTTCACTGATTCATGAAGGTATTGCAGCTGTCTAAGGGAGATGGGATAAGCAATTGTGGGGACTAGGAGGACGGAAAGAAGAAACGGAATTACGTTAATTATGTCACTTTATTGTGTTATGTATAATCATGTACAGTGTATAATTGTGATTATTATATACTAGATATCACATCCAGTCTCCTGTAGAATTGACTTTCCACATTAAAGTTATATACCATGCTATACAGAATCACATACTATATTTATAAATATTGTATATCTTATGTATATTTTGATCCTATAGGATCATATACATTTATATGCATTAACATCTTTTTTTTTTTTTTTTTTTGAACCAGGGATTGAACTCAGGGGCACTCGGCCACTGAGCTACATCCCCAGCCCTATTTTGTATTTTATTTAGAGATAGGGTCTCACTGAGTTGCTTAGCACCTTGCCCTTGCTGAGGCTGGCTTTGAACTCACTATCCTCCTGCCTCAGGCTCCCGACCTGCTGGGATTACAGGCGTGTGTGCCACCATGCCCAGCTTGCATTAACATCTTTTTAATATATCTGACTCTATATGACATCATACAGAACTTGAATACGTAAAGTTGATTAAGAGACTAGGTGTGGGAAGTGGGGGACTGGAAAAAGTCACATATAATTCCACATTTTTTTTGTTGTTGTTGTTAGTGGGGATTAGACACAGGGGTGCTTGACCACTGAGTCACATCCCCAGTCCTTTTTAAAGTTTTAAAATTTGAGGCAGGGTCTCATTAAGTTGCTGAGGCTGGCTACACACTTGCAATCCTCCTGCCTCAGTCTCAGCCTTCAGACTCGCTGGGATTTTAGGAGTGCCCACCAGGCTCAGCTAATATAACTCCCAATTTTAAAAAATTATTTTTATTCGCTTAAAAAAGACATAAAACACAGGAGCAATTGGGAAAGGTGGGGGCGGGGATTAATGGGCTCAGTTTTGGTTCAATATGCCAGGAAGTATTCAGGTGGGGGTGCCCAGGAGTGACTTGGGTGTATGGGTCTGTAGCTCAGAAGAGGGGCTGGAACTGGGAGAGGGAATTCGGAGGTGTCAGCATAGCGTGGCAGTGGAAGCCAAAGGGCTTGATGGGATTTCACAGCACCAGGATTTACCTGGGCCTAGGAGAAGTGCCTCATCTGCTTTCTAAAGGCAGCTTGCCCCTGAGGCTTGTCTCATTTTTAGGGAGATTTATTTTTTAAATGATAAAGCACATTATATATATATATATAGCAACAAGTGCTGAAACAGAACTAGGTACCTAAGGATCAGAAAGATAACTGGCCGGGTGCGGTGGCACACACCTGTAATCCCAGCACTTGGGAGGCTGAGGCAGGAGGATTGCAAGTTCAAAGCCAGCCTCAGCAACTTAGTGAGGCCCCAAGCAATTCAGTGAGACCCTGTCTCTAAATAAAATACAAAATAGGACTGGGGATGTGGCTTAGTGGTGGAGTGCCCCTGGGTTCAATCCCCAGT